>JARJDT010003290.1:0-11405 GCA_030264655.1 Leptusa sp. GC000079
AATTAATTGCCTTTAAGTTCCCTGAAGACACTTTTGCCCTAACTAATAGGGCTGTCCAAATATTCGCGAAAAACCACCGAAAAAAAGACAAAAATCGCCATAACAAGCAAACTATGGAAGCTAGAGAAAAGTCCTAAATACAAAAATGACGCAAAAATTAATGGCCTTTAAGTTCGCTGAAGACACTTTTGCCCTAGCTATTAAAACTTTCCAGATATTTTTTCCAGATTGTTCTTGGACTCTACGTCAGACACCCCATAAAAATAGGAAAAGGTCAAAAATTTAAAAATTGCGCAATATTATTGCGTCGACTAGCTAGAAGGCATATATCGTGCTGAAAATCGTCTCCGACCTTGATATTTCAATTTTTGAAAAGTGCGTGGTTGTAGAGAAATGCGGATAACTCCCAAGCCACTACCAGGACTCAAAATCATACTTCATTGAGGCCGGTTTCATCCAGCTGAGAGGCAGATTTCGAGCGGAAAATCGTTGTATTATTTGAAATTTGTAAAAAGGATTACGGTTCCAGGTTCCAGCAATAAACAATACACAGGTCTGTAGCAAGAAAGTCGTATATTGTCCACGATCTTTGTTTTTTTTTTATTAAGTTTGTATACTTAGTATAATAAATTACATATTTAAATAATTTTGAACAAAATTGGTTTTCAATAATTAATATTCATTTTCAAAAAGAATGAATTGATTGATTTAATTGTGTTAATTTACATCATGAATTAGTTTTTAACCATTTCACAATGGATGAGTACTCCTGTTGAACTTTGAATTTAAGCGTAACACTGAAGACAAATGTTGGATGTCTCCAGATTGAAAACCATCTTAAATGTCATTCCTAAGCAGTCTTATTGGAAACATCTCTTATAATTAACCCTGTTAGTTCAACGGTATGGTCCTACATAATGGTACATTATTATCGAGCGTATCGAAATTGCGATTCGCTTATCCGAATCGCCGATGCAATTTAAATACACTCGTTCCTTCAAACTCACGTTTCTAAACCTTTCTAAACGAAAGAAAATAATACAATTCGAATTCTGTAAAGCCAAACCAAAGTCTTAAAATTAATCAAATAATTAGTGGAATCATGTTTTTCTCGATTTGATATGCGATACATTGAAATCGTTCGCGTGCGCAAACGACAAAAAATATCGCTAAAATTACTACTACATTCACATGGTACGTAGTACGATTACAGCACAATTAAATTAAAAGTTTTGAACATTAAAAACAGCTATGGAGTTTGACATTACAGTTATATTCCCTTATTTATGGCAACTACAAAGATTTCATTTTGTTTGTTCTAAGTTTCTTATTATTATTTTTTGTTAGTTTTCTCGGTATTCACTACTTGTTTGGTATACGTTTGAAAATTATCATTGAAATTGCAAATTGTAAAGAAATCTCTTAAATAACATTACTTCTCCAACTATGCCTCGGGGTTTACAACAGTCGATTCTTTAATAACATTCGGAGACATTTGATTTCTTGACACAATGTACCGTAAATTACAAGATTGCACCATAGTCAGTTTATTTGCAATTTTAACTAGATAGTTAATATGAGCCGTCATATAAATAGTTAATGTGAGGTATATATATTAAGAAGGGGTTAGAATCGAAATCATTTCGTATAATTTTGTTGAGTCCCTGTCCGTGGTAAGAAAACGGTGAATGTTTTTGAAAAGTTCCGTAAATAGACCTTATTTTGCGCATGCGCAGCTCGAACAATAATACAGTCTATTAAAATTAAAGTGTGAAATCAAATAAATATTACTAGCATGTCACAATCTATAGTCAACTACGACTGGAATTAATAGAATTAAATTCGAACACACACACCCAATTACGTACAATTGTAATCGTAACACTGAACTACCAAAACCAGTTAAGATTTCTTTCATGTTTTTTTCTTTATGACGTGTACCTAGTTAACATTTACTTTAAAATTATCTAAATTTGGCTTCCCTTGTTGCTTGTTGCTGAATGAATCAGTTGTTGAATGAGCTATCTCTACCACTACCTTCATGATGGATGTTTCAGTCAATAACGTTGGTCCTTATTGCACCTTGGACGGCGTTGTCCAGGGCCCCCTTATGGGCTTAAGCGGCAACCGTCAAAATACTAAACACATAACACCTAGTTAATAGAAGACAAGCAAGATTATGCAAAAAGTATACCTGAATGGCCAATGGTAAGAACTTCGATTGGAAGTGATCCCCGACGCCGAGCCAGCAGCGTATCGGGGACGTCATTCTTCTGAGACAGCAACCTAGAAAGGGAATCTGCATTTGGTTCAGAGGCAATGCAGACAGTCTCAGGCCCGCCCGAGCTCCGTCTGCGCAATTGCTTTTTGCGACGTTTGCCATTAAGACTAGTGTGCCGCGTCAAGAGCTCCCTGCGTTCGCCGGGCACGAACGGCGGCAAGTCGGTAGGCGCCGATCCTCTTCTTTGGTAATGCCACAAACTGTAGGGCTGTTCGATAGGGGGCAATGGACTCGCCTCGAAATGGCAGCTAGCATCATCGAACCGGTGGCGTGTGACGTCGACCGGCACCGAGCCTCTTCTAAGCGCATAGTCGGAAGTGCACAACCCGCCAGCAGGTGGTGCGTTTTCCTCAGTTCGGAGTAATGGTGCGAGCGACACAGGAGCGGAGCCCCTACGCTTCGACAAATTATTTGTTTTGCGCGGGTCAACGTTCTCCTTTTCGTATCGTTGCCCATTGTCAGACAGCTTTTGCAGCTTGAAGCTCTTTTCCTTAGCTTCTTCTTGTTCGCGTTTGTTGCCGGTTGAAGATGATATCGAAGGTTTCGGCGGCGAAATGTCGGCGAACTCCGAAGGTCTGCCATTGTTTGGACTCAACACAGCAATCGAGGGTATCGTATAATGCGGAACATGTGATATGTTTTCGTGTGAGCTATCCGAATCGGACTTGCAATCGTCTTCGTGCACGGCCTCGGTGCAGGTTGACATTTCGACCGTCGCCGACATATACCGCATGCGGACGTACGGCTGCGGCGGCGGAAATGTTTGCTGTCTGGTGAGCGCTTTGGTGATTGGCGCGCCGGAACCGCCTTGCAATACTGATGACAATCTGCCAGCTCCCGCACTACTTGTCATTGATGCGATGCTTGGTTCTGGCAGCAAATTCTCAGCGCTTAATGGTCTCTCCGGTTGGTCTTCAACTGAAAAATTGAATCATTAATACAAGTTGATTGCTTGCTGAGAGTGCACTACCACAAGAACTGTGCAATCCACCGCTGCTCGATGACATTATCGACGAACGAGATTCGAATCTCATTAATTCATCTTCTTCGCGTAATCCGCTTGACGCGCGCGATTCGGAAGGAGCAGGGCTTTGTCGTCGGATCGGCAGACTCTCCCGTCTATAGAGCGTTCGTGGCAGTGGTGGCTCCATGTTAACAGGTACTGAATGTCTTCTAACACCAAGTGTGCTCTCCAATGTTGGCACAGCCAATGATTGTCTCCTTGTTTCTCTACAAAATTCAAATACAATCGTAAATTTACTTGTAATATTTTTAATAAAAGTTTATAATTACCGAGGCGCTGAAATAAATTCACTAATACTTGGTATATCCGGCGATATTTTCGACGGTTCGTCATCCTCGTCGTCCGTCAGATGCTGTTCGGGTTCGGCATCCGAGAGCTCGGTGTGAGTTTCCTCAGCTTGTTCAGCGGCTTCTTGTGCTTCCCATTTCTTTCGGTTAATCTCTAAGAATTCCATCATGCGTGTCGATAAATTGCTTTGTAAGAATCTATGCCATTCCAGGAATAACGGTGTGACAACAAATTTGAAAAAACCTAAAAACGTTGCTTTTATAGAAATTTGTGCAAACTCCGCCGTATTTGTAAGATTAAACCTGCTTGGATTTTGGCAATCGAAGTTGATTGTTGATCGCATATGGAAGTGACTGGAAGATTAAGTTTTCTTTCGAATTCACCCTGCCGGAAGAATTCGTCGCACACTTTGAGACTCCACTTGTGCGAGATATCCCAAGGTCGGGTGGGATTTGAGATGTCTGCGCATTTTAATGATATTTGTAAAATGAATTGCCGATGTTCCGCCTTTCTTAAATCTAATGTTTCTTCGTCTAAATGTTTCTGTAATTTATATTTAAATAAAAGCGTTGTTATAACAATTCAAAGTTACTGCGAAAAATCTGCAAAGTTACCTTAAATTTTGTCAAAAATTCTTGCTGTCTGTTAATATCAGTAGCTAATATGAGATCACGAATTTGTGTTTCCAATTCAGTTTTATAAGGCAAAAGTTGTTCAGCGACGCCGCTCTCTAGCAGACAGCCAACGGCCGACCTCCAATGATGGTTTTCCAATACCGAACTATTCTAATGGCCAAAAATAAAAATCTTATTGCAGTGCAAAAATTCGAATTGTCGGGATTTGCTTACTTCGTATAATATGGCAAGATGATTTGATGTGGAAATAAGAAAATGTTGATTGACACCGGGATGATCTAAGTCGTGAGCAACGGCCCCAATCAATGCAGCCATTACTTCAAGTGGCGTAATATGTTTTTTAATCTAAAAGGTTATAAAAATACTTAAATTTTGGACAAACTTCTTTTGAGAAAAATTACCTGTTCTTCTTGTAAGAAACAATGCATTGCTTGTGTAACATCAGTCGCGTGTATTGAATTATGATAAGGATTCGTACTGTGATAGCCTTCTTCAATCAAAGCTATAGAAATAACAAACAAGTTATTATCATTTAAATTTTTAACAAAACTGTAGAACGATTAATTATTACAGAACGTGCGAGTAGGAACAGCTCTTAAATTAATCTTGGATTGTGCAAAATAATAAGTCATTGAAATAAATTTATTCTGATCACGTTCTTATAAGAAAACACATCCATAAACGAATACAATTAACTAACTACTTAAATTTCTAATTCCAACTGATGAGCTGATATTTTTTAAGGAAGTAAATAATAATCTGGTTAAATCAAATCAATTTGAATGAAGTTTTATAATATTCAAAACAGTTATAAGTAATAATAAGAAAGAATGAAAAAGAAAACTTACTGAAAAGTTTCCAAACTCTAACCACGTCCAAGTTGAAATAATCAAGGAGTCCGTACCAGTAGAAAAGATGGACACAAAGTACTGGCAGTGAACGGCCACCGGCGACGGTCTCCAAGGTAAACGCGTTGAAAGCCCACATACCACAGCGATCTAAAATGCGCTCCACTTGACCATGATGAATATCGTCAAGAATTGCATTGTCTTGCATAAGAGCGCGCGTCGTCAGTTTCTTGCGACGACGCTTATGCATCGTAAGGAAGCGGCCTGAACATCCAGGTATCGGTGTGCAACCCATTGCGTCCAGGAGAACCCAATCTTCTTTGGTAAAACAACGCGTTGCTGTGGGCGCCTCAACCGGCGCTGAAACATGCAAATCGAACAGTAATAAGATTTTTTGCACTCGTAAAACGCAATTTCTAGCAAAATAGATATCAATGATGTTGGTGTGGACATGAGTGTCAATCGATAATCGGCAATCAACAATCGGATGTCGAGTATCAAAACCAAATCAATAAGGTCGGAAAGATAAAAAATCGGCTAGATGCCATTGATTTGTTTCACATATTTTATGTGCGAATTGTATCTGCGCGAATACGTGTTTGTTGGAAGGCGTCTTGACGTTATTCACATTATGTCTGTCTCATGTCTATAGCTCTAAGCGAAATTGCTCGGAAAGAAATTTTAGAAAGTATTTCTCATTGCTTGTTTCCTCCCATTCTGCGCTTTTTCTTTCTTTTCTTTGCACGTGTGCATATGTGCAGATCAGACACAAGATGAGTGCGTGTACTATACCAAGTGTTGAAAGTTGAAATTATAGTTCAATATTGCTCAACAATACACCATTTTTAGATATTGAGACCGATTGCAAAGTGGTTTTAAATACTCAATCAACTTTTGTCATATCCATTAATAAAATCTACATCAATCTATTGAAGTTGTGTTGAAGTTTATGAGATTGTGGCCCAACAAATAAGCTACTCAAGATTGTAATCAGACTTGTAGTTTAAAATAGCAAACGTAAACTACTTGATTTAAAAATACGCATATATTTACAATTTACAATTTTAAATCTGGAATTTCTATTTTAAAATTTATATCAGTAATCTACATAATCTATTCATAAAGTTAATTTAGCATTTAGAAGGCAGTAGGCCATAAACTTTTGTAATTTCTTCTAGTTTTCTTGCTTTCTGCTTTGATTAATGATTTTATATTAACCCCGCTGTATTATTATAGAGTTGAATTCAGAACAAGACCGAAAATTAACATAAATACGGCGAAGTAGAATTTTTAAAATAGTATTGTGAAATCGCCCAATTGGAAAATTTTCCGTTAAGTCAATGAATGGAAAAATGATGCAAAATAATCTCTGAACTAAGAAGATCAATGAAACGTGAAGGAACTAATTTGATGAAGCCTCCAATAAGCCCTTGAAATTAATCATATCAGCGAAACTTCTCTTTGCAAAAATTAATTTAATTTTTTAGATAAAATTTGCTTTAATTTTATTTAGATAAAATTTTGATTAAACAACCTCTGACACTCGATCGAAATCAGTTATCATGTAAACTTTATTATTGAAGATTATGAGATTTATTGGAGATATGCGTATACTATGTTATGTATTGGTTTTGAACTTTAATTTTAATATTTGTTTAAGTACATTGATTTAACTTTTTCTTTTAAATTTAAAATCCATTAACATTAAATAACAAATGAGCCAACAATGACGTTATACATAAGTTAGACAAAATACTGAAATTGAACTATGTGGAATGTTTATTAGATTGGCTCAATCCTTTGGAGGGGAAAATAGATTAATCAAAATTCAATTAAAAGTTTATTAATATTATGTGCGTTTAATAGAGCGGAATTGGTTCGCAAAGTTTTGTCAATTAATGCATATAGGGCACATCACCAGTAAAGAGTTGATGACCGTTCAAAACTTACACTCGATTACAGTTCCTTTACAATTCAAAGTTGATAAACGAGATGCTAATGCGATTCACTTTCAGCACTTGTGCTGCTGCGCTGCACTTACTACTAGACTTCCTTGCACAAGAAACGCCGACGCGCAACTAAACGCAGGCAGGACGCACCTAGCAAGATGTATTTTCGTTCTTTGCAAGAGTGAATGGACTTTTAAATTTAGAATGCAACCAACATTGTGTACTCAACTTCACAACCGACACACTAATACTAAGCTGTAGTTTGTGTGCGAGAGTTAAAATTGTTTAGAAATGCGGGTTATTAACATTTACTGGCTGTATATGTATGTACCTCCACTCCTGCGATTTCGATCAAGGTACATGCCAGCTTTATGTGGTGGCATTTCACCGAATTAATGCGTGTATTTGTAATTGCGACGACGATAAACACACTTTTAATTTGACTCGGAATGCGAATGAAAATAAAATATTTTGCTTGGCACGATCAAGATAAATACAATTAAATGTCTGTTTAGTATTATTGAAATAAATCCCGGCATCTTCCAAATAAATATCTTTTTAAAGCGTATAAAATCGTCATAGAACGTAAAAGAAGAAACAATTGCATTCTTACAAGTACAAACTTCTAGTAAATGCCGCACATTGGCCATTCCTTATTGGTAAGTATAGCGTATTGTAGAAACTGCCAAACAAAGAAAATAAAAGAACATCGAGCACATTTAGCGAGTAGCATTGATGATTTATTATGAAGATATGTGAAAGCAGTTTGCAATTGGTCATTCATCAAATCTAAGCTTGGCGATAGCAATTGAAATACTATCCTTGTTAAGGATGTATCGTAATAAATTCCTAAAAAACATATATGCTCATATGAATATGTTGACATAGTCCCTTTTGAATATATTTTGCATTCAACGTCGTTTTTAAATACTGATAGCTCCGCTGATAATAATAATCATTATTATTTACATAACATTGTCTGAACAATTTAAGTTCTGACCTAATCACTTAAACCATTATCGGATTTTTGTATTGACTGCTGATAAAAACAAAACCTACAAGTACGCTCTAGTAGATATTTATCGGTGTTGTAACGTATATGACTGTCTCAATTTGACTATTTTTTGTCGTCACAATTCACAAATATTAATCTAAATCCGAAATATATAAATAAGGAAAATCCACATTTCTAAAATATTGATTAGAATAATACAAGTTTAAAACTGATGTAAGTAATTATAAGTGTTTCGTATTGAAACAAACTAATAAAACCTCTTCAAATTGGACTTTATTAGGGTCAACAAGATCAATCTAATAAGAAAAAAATACTTTGATACAAAATAATACAGAGCAAACATACTAGAACGAGTTCATTTCTAAACAGATCGAGCGACTGGCATCATGTACATTTTGGCAATAATATTGGTGTTGTTGAGTTATTTCCTGTTGAATAAATGGCAACAATATCGAAAATATAAAAAAGATATCGAGAAAATTCCTGGTCCACCAACAAGTTGGCTATTTGGAAGTATTGTCGATTACGGAACCACAAATGGAGGTAAGAAAATATAAGCACCAACAGCGAAGCGAATGCAGTAAAAATGCAACCAAATTGCAATCCGTACATTAAATTTTACATTAGAAAAGATAATAAGGTAGTTGAGCGTGGTGCAGAAAATGTGATCCCATACAATTTCAGATCGTTTAAGAAAACAAGTAGAACTAGTAAAAGAATATGGTTTAATGGTACGGCTATGGCGTGGCTCACAATTGTCTATAATATTATCGGACCCAGATAAGTTGCAATATTTGCTAAGTTCGAATGAACATATTGCTAAATCGAGTGGTTATAATGGTTGGAAATTGTGGCTCGGGAATGGTCTGCTCACAAGCGAAGGTATATTGTAAATGAAAATGAGATACGATCGTTTAGTTGAGCGCAAAAGCGCCGCCGAAAGAGTCGAAAGAAAGCAAAAAAAATCAATCCGCCACAATAATACAAACTCGTCCAACTCTGCTGCAGGAAATCATTGGCGGAAGCACCGGAAAATCATCACGCCGACGTTCAATTTCAAAATACTCGAGCAATTCAATAGCTACATTAATACGAATTCGAAAATACTGATATCATTGTTAAAAGAACAGGCAGGAAAGAAGTCGTTCGATATCAGCCCCTTTATAAGGAATTACAATATCGACGTGATTAGCGGTATCTATGCCATGCAAATAAAACTACGCCGCTTTTATTGACGACCCACACATAAAAATAAAAATTTCAGAGACCGCAATGAATACGAAGATCAATGCGCAAGTAAATCCGATATTAGATTACACTGAGGCAGCGGACGGTTACATGAATATTTACATTCAACGATACTTTTCCCTCTACAAACAATTTGATTTGTTTTTCAAATTGACTGAAGACTACCGCCAGCAACAGAAGTATGTAAACTCGTTGAAAAAGTTGACGGAGAACGTTATACGGCAACGGAAGCAGGAACGCAAAGCAGAGAAAGAATCCGAAGGAAAATCGAATGAGTTTGGCATCAAAAAAACTAAAGCATTTTTAGATCTTTTATTGGACTTGCAAGGGGAAGAGCTGATGACTGACGAGGAACTGCGCGAGGAAATAGACACATTTATGTTCTCTGTATATATTTCGACATTTGCCTTTGCTTGATTTTCAGCCGTTGACAATTTGGTCTATAAATTTTTAGGGTCACGATACTGTTACATCCAGCACTATGTTTTGCCTACTCGAGCTAGCAAACCATCAAGACATTCAGAAAACTTTATACCAGGAAATAAAGGACTATTTGGGCACTGGCGACAGCGATGTTCATTTCATAGACATTCAAAACCTTGAATATTTAGACCGAGTCATAAAAGAGACATTAAGGTTCCATTCTGTCGTCCCGTTCATTGAGCGAGAATTAAACTCGGACGTAACTTTTGGTATATAAAAAGGATGCGCGATTGTTAGTTGCAAATTAAATTTTCCGAATGTTTTGCAGATGGCATTCTCATACCAAAGGGCACCGTCATATCTATTCTGCCGTATGCGATCCACCGACTTGAACAGTTCTACCCCGAACCGGAAAAATTCGATCCGGATAGATTCCTCGCGGAAAACTGCGAGAAACGACATACGTATGCATACATTCCGTTCAGCGCTGGACCGAGAAACTGCGTCGGTAAGGAACAAAAATGCTTTCGTTTTAATTTGATTTTTGAAGCACCCGCATTGACGAGGCATTTTTTTAGGGCAACGATACGCACTCTTATCCACAAAGGCAGCTATTATTAAAATATTAAAACATTTTGAAATACTTCCGGCTGAACCGCAATTCTTTGCTGACATTACAAACACTGCGGTGCTCAAGTCGGAAAATGGCATCAAAGTTCAACTCAAACTGCGAGGCGACACGTAAAACCTGATTTGTATTATTATATCATGTACAGACTCTACAAAATTGTGTCTTGCTTTTGTTCGTAACGAAGAATTCTTACTGTAAAATTTAATTAAAGAATTTTTACTCACCGACCATTTTGATGTACACGGCGTTTTGTTCGGTTGTGTCTATAGTGACTCCTTCACTTTTCTGTAACAAGATTAAAGAGAAAAAAATACAATAAAATTCTGCTAATATTTTTTTCAATTTATGTAAAAATAATAAAAATCCACTTGCAAAGTCAAATACGCATTAGTGCGAAGTGAACAAAAATTTCATGGAAAGTTGAATCGATAAGTGATGACGTAGCATGATGACGTCGGAAAATAAAGCGTTGTCGGAAAATGTGTTGGCCTTGTTGGCAGTTTGCCGAAGAGTTTTCGCTTGAAGAGTTTGCCACGCACCACCACGTTATCACGCACAGATAGATATAGGACGCAACAAGAAAACTATATAAAATATGCGTAGATGTGCCAGGGTCGTGTATATGTGTATAATATCTGGATTATACACATATCCCATTTTCCCTATATATAAAATGACGATGTTTGGCCTCTTATCCCAGCATTTTGATTATAAACACGCATTAGGAGGCCCATGGGAGGTCTAGGAAAAAAATACCATCAGTGAACCAAAGCATCAAATGCGAAACAGTCAATATTTATATTTTATTAAAGATTATGTGCAATCTAGGAATACACAAGAAAACACTATGCCTAAATTCGGCTTAATGTGCCTTACATGCGACTATCGGACGATGAATCGACAGAAACGAGCCATGAAAAAGGAAAGCCTAGCGAATAAATCACTTGATTTGCTCTCCGAAAATAAGTGCGCACCCGCCAAGTTCGCTGCCTAAAATGCGAGTTTAAGGAGTAAAGAACAGTAAAGAATTCCTTTGTTCTTAAAATTTAAATAGGTAGGATTA
>JARJDT010003295.1:0-24542 GCA_030264655.1 Leptusa sp. GC000079
CCTGAAGATTATCCGCGTTTGTTATCTCCACTTGGAAACCAAGCGCTTTGGTGCACACGACAAACAATCCACTAGTATTCAACCGGTGCTTCAACTGTCCAACATTATAAATTTGCAATAGATCATTGCCACCAATCTCGACATCATTCATAGGCGTACAGTGTTCGAAGAAATCTACTGGGAACGACACCGAACTTGGCGTTTTGCCCGCCTTGATTACTTTCTTCTTCCGTGGCTTCGTGACCACTGAAGTAGGGACTGCGGATGTTTGTACACTCGGGGACATCCAGTACCCAGTCTGGTCCATATTCGCCATGTAAATCTTCAAGCTGCCGTCTTCACACAACAAGATTAAGGTTGTTCGCTGTTCATTGCCTGATGTATGGCGTATAGCAACCATATCCATAATTTTTGACTTAGAGGGTGTGACTTTCACTTCTTGTATGGATAACATGTCAGGTTTTAGCATTAGGACCACAGGGTTGTTGCTTGATTGCATTACAGCACAGATGAGTCCCGGATGGTTGGGGATTTCGGTCCATTGGTAGAGAGGTTGCGGTGCTGGTGTTTTGCCACCGTTGGACTTCGAGGAAGATGACAAAATGACCGGAAAGACTACAGCAAGACAGTTGCTGTTGGGCGTTACCGGTGACACAAAGCTCTTGCCCTGGGTGTATGAATAGAAGAGAAGTCCAAGTGTATGCGAATAGTAGATACTAACGCCACCACCGGCCACCTGCCCATTAACATCAGTCACATCAAAATGCAACACCTCCAAAGTATTAGTAACATAAAACGAGCCGTGTTTCGCCGAGCTTTCCTCATTCAACGTTTCGGTGTAAATGTGTCCAGGAGAAGACATAAGCAAGAGGTTGTAATTGCCGTCTTCATACATAAAGGTGCAGTCGCGTATTTTGCCACTAGGGACCAAGAAATAGTATTGTGGGCTTAAAGCGTCTTTGGCCAGATCGTAAATCTTGACAAAATCAGGTGTTACCAATGCTAGTTTTGTTTGTGACCCGGGTAACCAAACAGCTTTAATGATAAAATTACCGGAAGCCAACTGTGGGTGCAAGACCAAATGGTCGACTACAGCGCCAGTAGAATTAAAAGTGAGCACATGACAGTCTTTAAGACCGCACACAGCCAAATAGTCCTCATTGCACAAATTGCTCGTTAGTGATAATACTGTGAAAGGTATAGGTGCTGAAGCTAAACGCGTCAAAGTTAATTTCCGGGTGGAAGAATCTGCCTGCTTCAATAAAGCGGAGAGTTGCAGTACGGTGATCTTTCCCTTTTCATGGGCGACAGCCAAATGTTGACGTTTTCCTTGCGGAGAAGACATGCAACACATGGTTACGCGTCGGATCATGTGTGCAGAGAGCAACTGTCTTATAGTTTGTCCTTGTTCGCCGGCGTAACTCATGCGAACGTTTTCAAACGCGCCTTCCTGCGAGCCCAAAGTAGGCACCATGAGTTGATCAGTCGTTTGAAACTTTTTGTCCGGGCTGTGTAACTGCTGCAAGGCTTTCATTGCGCGTGAATAGCAACCCACTGGTGAGTTACGGGTACAGGAAGCTTCGATTGCAGTCATGATGGACTGTAACAGGTCTAACAAGACTCCCGGAACAGTACTTCTGCCCAGATACTTGAGGATCAGATCAAAGGATCCATCAAGTTGCTTGACAATAGTGTTCTTCTTTCGTTCCCGTTTGATAAACATCTCTGGTTTATCCTTGAGGAGTTGCGTCTCCTTCTTGCGCAATGAACTTGCCAGGTTATCCTCACTACCGATGTATCCCAGACTTGTATTCGTACCGGAACTGCTTGCATTTGTTTCGACGGATTGAGGGCTCCGCTTGACCAACGCCTGGCAGGTGCCGTCTTCTTTGGCGCCACAATCACAGAAAAAGTTGCCGTATTTCGCGTAAGTCACATCATGTCCCTTGTGGCACACACGCGCACATATCGAACACACACCAACACCATCAAGCATACGACACGTGTGACAGTGATACCAATGCTGGTTCATAAACTCCTTCTGGGTAACCGTAAACGTGCACAGTTTATTACAGAGCGAGTCTTCATCTGAATCCTCATCGCTCTCATCTTCGTCGTTGATCTCTTCCAAGAATTCCGGGTCCTGGTCCAAAGGTGTCTCGTTCTCCCACGGGGGGCTGAGGGGTCTCTGCATGGGTATCTTCTGATGACTCAAGATACCATTGATCACATCACTCAAATAGTCGAGCATACAGCAAGCCGCATCGAGGATTACGCAATTTTTATCTGCCTCCGGGTCATTGCCCAACTTCTCGATGACATCCTTCTGGGTCAGGTACCGCCTGCAATGTTCCAGCCACCATTCCGAGATGAGTGTGAACAGATAGATGTGTCCACCGCCACTCCCAGCATCAGCTAGCATTGTCATGACCACCATCAAATCGGTGAATCCAGATCCTTCCAATGGGGAAGACAAGATATGCGTACCTAGCGGTAAAAGCGCCTTCAAAATTGTAATGGCGACATCTTCCGATACGTTGCTATTTGGTTTGACTATAAAGTTGGTTAAAGCTTGTAGCAATTGACTGTTTTCCTGCACCAAGTTCTTGACTTCTTCATTCGGTGAGGCGGACGGCTCCGGAGCGGGCCATGGAGCGGTCAAGGCCATATCATTAATCTCCTGGAGTGGCTCCCCTGTAGTTGTCGCAGTTGGTGTGGTGACCGGACTGGTGGGAACATCGTTAGGACCAATAATCACGTGCCGCAACCAGGTCTGCAGTTTCTCGCCGTCGACATTCGCTAGTTTACTCATGCTGCTGCACAGATAGTTCAGGCTAGGATCGGTGGGACTCTTCTCAGCTGAATTGAAGAGTTTGTTGAAGAAATGTAACACTTTGGTGCTGTATTGCTGCGACATTTTCGGGTTTGACACGGACATCAAGACCTTAACCAAATCTTTATCGCCTGTAAAGAAAGCTTCTAGGGCTTGTCTCCCGGCAGATTTCTCAATAAGACGCTCGTAGAACTTCAAGAAATTATGCAGAATTTTCTCGTCCACATTACCATTGACATTATTCGTATAGTTTGTTATGAGTTTATAGGTGTTATCAAGTATTTGCAAGTAGACGCGCTTTTGGTGTTCGTCTGTCTCGGTATCCCCAATCATCTTCTCGAGGACCTTGGAGACGGATTCCTGCAGGTACTCAGTACGTGTATCCAAAGTTGTCGACACAAGTAGTTCGATAACCTTATTCTTAGTGTCAGTGTTCTCAATTTGAGGCGCGTGATTGCAGACGAACTTCATCAAGCGTTGTAAGAGACATTTCAGCGAGAAATTGATGGAAAAGTTGTAACTCGACGACGAGAGGGTCTGAATATGTGTTTCGATGATTTTCAAGATAAACGACTCGGAGACAATAATATCATTCAAAAATGGCGTCCAAGTACACTCTTCCAATGAAGCCATTTGCCATTGTTGTATCACGTTATTCACATTGGATGGTAAGAGGGTTGCTTGATCCGGCACGAGACCAGTTGTAAGCTTTGATTTTGTAGTCGCTATGGCTAAGACCTCCTGAAGACCCTCAAAGTCTTTCACAGTGTACTTACATGCAGGTTCGGACTGTTCTACCATGCTATGCAAGAGTGACCAACGCGTACAATGCAAAATCGCCTGGGCGAGACGCAAAACATGCGGTAAGAGTTCTTGAACGTATGTAGCGCCGGAAACGGTGGACCCGTTCGCGTCGGCTGTGTTCGTCTCCGCTTCGTCCAGAAGCGACACCTGCACTTTGGCAATCACAGCATGCAACAGATACAAGTGCCACAAGGATGGCAGCGATTCTTTGCCCATAGCCCCTTTTTTAATATCCGGTGTTAGTGCTATCACGCAATTTTTAGCTGTTGCAATATCGTACTTCAAAGTGTTGACGGTATCGGCAACCGATTTAACCAAACGTTCGGTGTGTTGCGTGTACAGACCTTGCTTAACCAAAGAGTCTTTAAGCCAACGCGTAAAGTTTTTGTGTCCGCAACGCGGGCCCCAAATCAATGAATGTAACAATAGGGGTCCAGCCGGGAGGACTTCGCCCGTAGCAAGTCGCTCTAAATATGGTGTTGAGGGCGGTAATAGTTGCAACAGTTTCCAACAGATGGTGAAACAGTACTGCGTTGCGTATAGCCCTAAGCGGGTCATCTTGGCCGCATTGGCACCCGATGTTATATTAGTGACAGTGAGGATCTCAATCAACGCGTCAAGGAGCAGCGGATAGCGCAACTTGTCTGGGGTACCAAGAATAAAGTTACAAGCAAGCCCGTCCAGTTTGGGGGCGTCTTGGTTATTGATCTCCAAAGTGGACAAGACATAGAAAGTCGGTTTCATTGCGAATTCTTCGCGCCCCATCTTCGAGTAGTTTTCATTCCACTGCCATGCGGAGTACATGCGCGACATATTATTCTCCTTGGTCTCTTTATCGGTGTTCAAATTAGTCGAATAGAACAAATTGAAGAGGATCTGTTCCAGTAATTGCTGAGGCGCATCATACAAATGTTTCATGATGTAGTCAAACAAGAGCAACAAACGCGAAAGATGTAACAATTGCGAGTCGCGCAATGGGCCACGAACAACCTCGGAGCATCTCAATAAACCACCGGCGAGGAGCAACACTACCGACTTCTTTTGCATCAGATTCAACGAGTGGAACAGGTAGACTAACACTTGCGCATGCTCAACGTTCAAGTCCTCATTCTCGCCCTCTATCTGCAGTATGGGCACACTGATAACGTTCTCAATCAACGTGTTGACTAATCGATGCCAGATACTAATCACAGATGCCTCTTTCTCGTTTTGCGGACGCATAAGTAAGACTTGCGCAAGCACCGATAGAGAGCGCGGATATACTTGCAAGGGCCATGCGTGTGGCACTTCAGTGTTCCACGGGGACACGCCCAGATTGCTCAGGAGACTAGCTTGTAGTGGTTGAAGGCTGGGATGCGTTACGAGGTTATGTGTGTAGCGGGTCAACGCGCCCGAAAATTCGCTGTACAGTTGGCCCAGAGCTTGACCAAAATATACAGAAATAGTGCCTAAATATAACGGACACGGATATTGATAGAGAACTAAATTATATCACTAGTTTTTGGACTTTCCTAACCTTATTTAGCCCTTAGTTCGGCACTGGTCAATATTACATGAAAGACAAATTATTTGAAGAGTCCGGTCAGATGAGCTAGGACCTCTTCGGACTATAATAACCCTATGATAACAACTATGATAACAAAATTATAACCCGGTACAATTAATAGCCTTGGTTATACGCGTACTTGCTAACATACAGACATCAGAAAAAAGTTAAAACGCGTTTTCATGATAAATAAGGCTAAGAAAGCCGCGAAAAATTATAGAATTGAAAAAAGTACTCACCAACTTCAGTCCTTGCAGTTTCCCTATCTAAGTCTCTAATAATAACAGCCAAAATGACGATCTGTTGATCCGTAATGCCAGTCTTAATATACCTCGACACATATGCGCTTTTTGACAGCAAAAAGTGTTTATTCATAAACGTAAAAATTGCCGTCGCGAGCGTAATAAACCCATGCGCTTCGCCCTTCTCCGGCACAATCGAATTACCGCGTTCCGTCTGCACTGCCTTCACATCCGGGTTGTCCGTCGGCGACTTATTATCGTTGGGCTCAGGCGGCGCTAACGTCTCTTCAAACCACTGCCCTAAGATGGGCTCACTATCATCATCCTCGTCCGTCGAACTGACATCCGAACACAGGATCATATCTTCGTAATAAGTGGTCGAATCACTCTGACTAAAAGTGTCGCCTTCCGGTGGATGGATGCGTTTCAGCGTGCATGCTTTCCGGTAACTCACCAGCGCCAGATAAAACAAGAGTTGGTTCAGCGGCGCAGTGTTGAGGATTTTCGCAACGCGTTGCAGAGCCGTGAATTGCCCATTGATGGAGATGGGGATGGGATCAACCTGGACCATGGACGCGTTACCGCCGCACACCTCCAGGTTCAGGTCCTCGAAGAGCTCCGACAGGAGGGCCAAGGCACGTGTCGCCAGAGCTACCGACAGAACGCCAAACGAGTGCTGGAACTTAACAAGGCCAGAACGCGCCGACCCGCCTGTGGACTCCCGTGACTTGCTCGGGCTGCGGCCTTTGTCTTCACGCAGATGCGCCGGTTTATCGCTAGGTGGCGCGGTGCAGGCAGCCACGTGATTTTGCAATCCGGAGACGAGAACCCATGATCCAGCCATTAGGTAATTCTGATAAACGTGCCCGCCAGCTCGGGTCGATCCTTTGATGACATTCCCAATGTAACTGTAGAGATTTAAAGCTTCTTCGACCAAAGTGACGGCATTGGAGTCGACGTCATCCTCCTTGTGGCTGGTCTGACTCTGTACGGTGGTACATTTCGGGGAGACGGCTGACCCCATCGAGAGTATAGAACTAGCCGCTGCTTGCGCGACAGCACAATAGAGCACTGACATGCTCAGATTGCACAACTTCTCCAGTTTGGTGGCTGTAAGTGGTTCCAAGACAGGTAAGTTGATGGCTGACACAACGAGAGTGATCTCCGCAACGGTTGACGCCAACGTATTACGGACTGTTGTCGCTTCTGAATGGTTGGTCGGCAGAGCGAACGGTTTCCCGGCGAGGGCATCTTCGATTTTCGCACGGGTTTTCTTTATTGCTGGTAGACTCAGACATAGGTCCATTAAGGTATCACCAGCACGCATTCCCTGAAGGCTTTCTCGGTTTGCTTTGAGGAAAAGCCGCTATAAACCAGAAAAAACACTTTACAATCAAAATAATTCTCATTTGTTTAGCTAACTTACGTTGATTTCAGTTGCTGGATCATTTGGATTTGTCCCTGTTCCAGAATCAGCACCGCTATTCGCATTGGTCGTTGTCTCACCCCCCACCACATACGACGGGACGTCAGTGTCGCCATCTCGTATTGGCATAGTCAACTGTTCGAAGATATTCGATGACAGATCTGAGCGAGTTTTCGGCTCGCTCTTGTTGCTCGCTTCTTTTTCGCCCGTGGCGGCCGGGTTGGCCTGCGTGGGCGTCTCGCCCTTCATGATAGCGGTGAGCGCAGCAACTTCGGATTCCGTCAGGCAACTGATGCCGCTGCACAGCGACCGAACCGCTTTGAGACAGCGCTCGATATGCAGGTGATTGTTGTCAGCAGTGATGAACAACGAGGACGAGTTCAGGGCACCGATGAGGTACTTGAGTAAGATGCGGCACGCGGCGCTTACAATTTCCAGATGCGTTGACGAGACTGCAATATTCAGCGGTTAAGGGGCGAAATTTGGTTTGATGATGAACGAGGACAAAACGGAACACAATGAAAACGAATTTCGCAAATAACTACTGATTTCAACTCTAACTGTCAAACTCGTCAGATTTCAAATAAAACAAGATGGATACCAAAAAGAAAAGTTGTTCATGATTTGCTTTTTGAAAGAAAATCACTAGATAACGATTAAACAAGAGTTGCCATAGTTTCCGGAAACAAAAGTTGTTTGTATTTCGCAACGAAGTGGAGTGTTGCACAAAATTATGAAAATTTCTGGAATATGGGAAATTGTGCTCGAGACTCACCTTGCGCAGCATATTTACTGATATAATTCGCTGATAGGACGACAAATGAGCAGTAAAATTCCTGGTTGCCCTCCTTTTGTTGTTGTAGAATTACGTTTTGGCTGCAAAGAACACAACACGTTTCAAACAACTATATCACTGTTTTGTGTACAATTCAAATATTTGATGAGGACATAAATGCATTTATAAATAGAATATTAGACCGAATGCGAAACGCACGACTGCGGCATTTGTGCGAATGTGTCAGATTCTCGCGAGCCTCGCGACAATTCGCAATTGACGGCGCCGTGGTCGATGTGCGCATTTCCTACAAAATGGCATACCTTTTGATGATGGCCGTGCATAATTCTAGCACTTCATTTTTCTCGCTGGCTTCGTATTCCGTGCACAAAAACGCTTTTATCACGGACCACCATTCGCTTCCACCACTATTAGCGGCCATTATATCTGCCATTTATTCACTAGTCACAATGACAGTGACAGTTCGGAATTTCGTCCAATTTGACATATCTAGGGATTTTTCCTTTGTTACTTTCACTTCATGGACACTAGTGCAACCTGCAACCTATTTTCTTCTAGGAAAACCTAATTCAAAATAACTAAATTTTGGCATAAGTGATTCAAATTCGTGAAATTACATGAAATCAAAAAATTAAGCGTCTTTAAGCACAAAACTAGTCAAATGCCATTGTTTCGAAAAATTTCAAAAGACTTTTTATGAGTTAAGTGCATTGTATGTCAAACTGGCCTAATTTTAGTAACTACTTGATGAATTTATTTTTAAATTACGCCTTTACACTACAGGATATTTGCCTATGATAAATAATGAGATAATTAATAATTTTATAAAAAAAAGAACATATATTTATTTACAAATTGCTTTATCAATAGTTCAATATGTATAATTACTCTTTTACTCTTCATTACTGTTATATTTCATGTACTTCTGCGTATTTTTGATTGCTCTAGACAAAATCACAACTCTACTCCTGCGAAGCAGTTATTTCAAAGTTGAATAACTTATAACAAACACTATTAAATCTTATTTTAGTTGCAATAACCATGATTTCTTAAACGTATTTTTCATTTTTCATTGCAATCAACACATACACACGCACGACTTTGTACATTAGATATAATAATCGTCTTTTTGTTGAAATTTGCACTTTGCATTTTATGATGATTTACACAATAAGGCCATTTTGATTCCCAAACAATTATTGTTAATCAACTAAAGAGATGGTGTTGATGGTTTTTGGTGCATTTTGTCTTCGAGTTTGTCATGCCAAAACACGTTATAATATAAATAGAATAATAAATGGTCTTAAATTATTTGTTTTGTTGCGAAAACGAAACGAGGATTAATGACTACAATTAAAAAACAATCAATACGTATTTATAATTCTTCTTCAACTTTAACTAGCTTTGTTAAACTTTTAAATCAATTAATTAAAAAAGTAGATAAAAGTAGAAAGACTTTAAGTGAGATATTTTGTGTTTCGCGCATTTTGTATCGTAATAAAAATATATTAATTATTTTAAAATACATATGTATAATTTGATAGCTGCAGTTTAGCAGCAGTTAATTAGTTGTAATATGATAAAAATGAAATTACAATGTAATAATATTAATAAGAATAATAAACAAACAAATAACAGACATATTCTTTTCTTTTCATATTCTCAATACTCAATATAATAATATTAATTAATAATATAAATGATTTAATTTAATTTGATTAATAACTATTTGTATTTTTGTTTAGATATTTATAGGTATATTATATCATTTCTAATCTGTATAGTTTTAGTTATCATATTTACATAATATGATTCTGCAATTCTGCATTTATCGTTCATAATTTAAATTAATTTATATTTGTTGCTTAATTTGTAACTATTTATATTTATATATTTAATTTGTTAATGCTAGATTTATGTCTATATTCGCCATTAATTAAATTTGTTAAATAATTTTTAAATGTCTAGATAACAGAAACATTTTCATTTTGTCTTGAAACTCTGGTCAAAACTGTTTGATTTAAAGTAAAGTTAGAATTGGAAATACAATTAATTTTGATTTTTTATAAGAATTGTTAAATTATTTAAAAGTCAAGACAAAATTAATTATTGAAAATCCAAAAATCATTCGCAATTTCAATCCAATTGGTAAAATGTTATCTTCTAGAAAATTAATTAATTAAAAGATCTCAATCTACATTATTAATCTTATACAGGTACGCGATTTTCTCTTCCTCTCTCTTCATTTCTAATTTCATAGTAGATATTTTATTTAATATAAAATTCTATTTGCTATCTTTGTAGTTTCTTTTATCAATATTACTTATTAATATTGTTCGCTGTTATTTTGTCTTTATACTTATACTATATTATGCATGTATAGTTTAGTTGACCTGCTCATTGGACCCTTGCTCATTGTCTGAGCCAGCACTATCCTCAGTCTTTGGCTTGTCTTGCAAAGACTGCCGCAATTCGTTCACTGCACTCCCTGTATACAGTCGCTTGATGCCACGTGGCAATGCGCGGCATGATTGCAGGTTGATGGAATGCAGACTCGGGCATTTGGTCAAGATGGCTTTGACAGGTTCCAGGCTTACTGACGAGCCACACAGGTTTATAGTTCTAAATAATCAATTAAACAATTAAAAATCTATTTTATGTTCAAAAGTACCGTGCGGTCTTTGGAAAGTGATTAATGCGACTTAATATATATTTTAAATTTTTTGCAATCTAAGTTTTTTAAGAATATGAAGCTATTTTTAACATTGTCAAAATTCCGCACGGTATTTACCTTACACCATAACGTACCTTATAGGGGCTTCTTCTCCCTTTTCCGCCAACGCCAAAACGGCAGCGTCCAATGATGCGGTGGCAGTCGACCAAGCGAGGTCAACTTCCTGCAGACTGTGACTCCACTTCTGCAGAATTAGTTCAAGGCCGGAGGTTTGCGTCCGCGTGATCAAACAAGCGCTTAGAAATAAATGTTCCAAATCCCATGCGGGCACTTTCACCAAACCGGAGTCGGTCAACCGGATGCATCCTCGGACGTCAAGGAGCCGTAACTTGGTGCTGTTCTTAAGAATGCGCTCAATGCCGTCATCGTCAACAAAGCGCGCTGTCGTCGTTTTGTCGTCTTCGATCCCTGCTAGACTCAACTCTTCCAGGCATGGAAAACCCGGTGAGGCCACTTGCTCGCTGAGGCTCGCTGGCGCTAACCATATTTGACTATTGGTGAGTCGCAATACGCGCAATTTTGAGCACCCTATTTGCAGCTTTTCTACATGCAAGAGCGCCGTGTTATGGGCGAACGTGCGTATGTTCGAAATGTCCAATAGTTCCAAATTCACACAGTTACCCTAAACGCAAGAGTTTTTCATTGTACATTTTGAAATTGGGAAAATGTCAACGATAAAAAAATAAAGATTGAGAATCGAATTGAATTCACATTTTATAAATTCAAAATTAAAATGTATTTCACGATTTATAAAAATTTTAAAAACGCAAATCAAGATGAAGTCATAATTTTCGAACTTGGTAAATTTTAAAATTCAAAATTGATAAAATTTAGAAAATTCATTAAATAAATTTAATTTTGAAATGCCAATTTGATAAAACATTTGCTAAAATATTAGAGAACTTTAATTATAAAAATTTGAATATAGGTACCATGTACACATAATTATTTAATTTTTAATTTATAGAATAAGAACAATATTATTAAATAAATTGGCCGAAAAATTAATGCAATAATTACTTACAGCAATTGAAGCCATGATTTGGGTAAAACCAGCAATTTTATTATGCGCCAAAACAAGATGCGTCAATCGACTGTTCATCGTTTGTCCAAGGTGAACCAAAGGCTGTGCATTAATAGCCGACGTTGACTATAAAACCAAACAAATCAATTTAGTCTACTACTTTTCAAACTTATTAAATCTGTCCAACTCACATTAATCGAACTTAAATCCAACCGTTGCAAATGAGCGCACTCTGTAGTGATATATTTGAGATTATCCGCATTAAGACCTTTCCACCCAGACAAATTCAACCCTTTGAGTTCCGGACAATTGACAATCAAAGCTTCCAACGATTGTTGTATATCACGCACTTTCCATTCGCCCAGATTCAAGTCTTGGCAATTGGTGAGCCGATTCTGGATGAGCCAATGCAGGCGATAATCCGTTCGCGCACGCTCTTTGACGCAGTTCAAATCGACTTTCTTCCACAGGGAGGCGTCGGTGCTGACGTCCCGCCACAGCTTGCACACTTTGAGGAGCTTCACTAGAGAGGGCAGTGCGCCATCGCGCGCGACCACGTACTGGAATATGGCGAGGAGCGTTTCGGGCGGGATGGCGCTGCCCCAGCTGGTCTGCACGTCGGGCTCGCCGAACGCGTGTGAAGGGTGCGATTGCGCGTTCAGCGCGGCTGGCTTCGAACGCTTCGTGGTCGTTTCATGGTCGGAGGCGTCTGTGTCCGATGCTTTCTTTTTTCGCCGCCCGGTTTTCTTTTTGTTTGGTGTCAGCTGCTTGAAAGAATTGTCTTTATTGTATTACATTTTTAATAACAAACCAATTGGGATGTATTTTCAGAGCTATTGGTCAATAGATGGCGCCACTTGAAAGTACAAATAAAGTTATATTGTTACCTGTACATGTGTTGATAGGTTGCTCTTCTTGATGCGGATCTTGATGGTGTTCTTGTCGCCACTGATCTGACTGTGGTACATTGCAACGAGCGCTTTGCGCGGCCGGCCGCGTCCCGACGCCGTTGTCTTTTTGCGTACTTTTGACTTGATGTCGACAATGCCATTGTTCTTCAAATATTTCTCACTTTTTGTGTTCCTGCCCTCTGTTGGCGCACTTTTTATTTTGTTCTCCTTTGGGGATGTGCTTGGTTCGGATAATATTGACGATTCCTCATCTGAAACAACACAAATACAAATTTAATATTTCACAATATACAAATTTTTCATTTTTTTTTATCATTTTAACTTTTTTTGTAAGATTTTGAATTTTAAATTAAAATATAAAATTATACAATTTAGAAAAAATATACAATTTAAAAGCTTGCAAATTGACAATTTAAAGTTCATTAAAGAAATCAGAAAGTAAAATTCTAAATATTAGAAATTAGAAATTATTTACCTTGTGAGGTAGTGGTACTCGCAAGAGAATCCTGCGATTCGTCCGGTTGGTCACTTCCGCGTTCCCGCACATCACTGTCACTATTGGCACACTCTCTATCTCTGTTACTACTGTTATTAAAATAGTCCGAATCCAAGTCCGACTCTGCGGGCGCCTCGAAATTGTTATTCGGATTCGGAATTGTACACTGATCGTTATGTTTCACTAGCAAACCACCGTTCATATTAGTCAGCAGGGGCGGCGCAACACGCAGCATTCTTGCGGCTTCATCAGTGATCATTTGCTCTGCCATGATCAACACAACACCCACTTATAGTCCACAAATGTCTTTTAAGTATTTAGTGCCGAAAACGTTTATTACGTCGGGAGCAACATGTTGGTCCAAATCGGGTGATTTGGAGATGTAGTCACGAATAAAAATCTGCAAAACCAATAAAATTTTGGAAACGTAGATAATCAAGTTTTAAACTTAAAAATGTTAATTTTCCTAGAAAAAATGATTAAAGACAAAATACCATCAATGTGATTTGCGCATGTGCAGTAGTTAACAAATAATAAACAAAACTAATGAAAATGACGTTTAAACGCCGAGAAACAACTCAAACAACATTATTTGTTCAAATCAAAAGCCACACAAAGTAAACAAAAGGGCAGTTTGTAGTTATTTCAAGATATTTTCTTGATTGGTGGTTCAAATCATGTTTAAATGTTTAAAAGTTAAAAAAAGCTAGGAAAGAATAAACCTTGTTATTTCATAAAATTTCATAGCTGTAATTTCGTTGTAAGGGAAAATTGTCGGTTTAAAACTACAGCAAACGTAGATAATCAAGTTTTAAATTAATTTTAAATGACTAAAACCAATATACCATCAATGTGACTTGCGCATGTGCAGAAGTTAATAAATAATAAACAAAACAAATGAAATTGGAAAATGAAGTTTAAACGTCATGAAACAACATTATTTATTCAAAACAAAAGCCGCTAAAAGTAAACAAACGGGCAGTATGTAGTTATTTCAAGATATTTACTTGATTGGTGGTTCAAATCATGTTTAAATGTTTAAAACTTAAAAGCAGGGAAAGAATAAACCGTTATAAAACAAATGTCGTGTTTTCTGTATGCAACACAGCGTTCAACACGGTGAACACAACATACACGGCGAGGACGAGAAGTTATTGGCAAGTTGCGTGAGTATGGTGATTGGATTGGTAAACTGCTAAGCTAAGTATAAACATGAAAAGTTGAAAAGTGTTTATTGCGTCCTCCGACCCACAAATGCACAATATACAAATACGATATTGATATTAGATAGTTGCATTTACTTAAAAGTCGCCAAATTTTCGTTTCTTTCGCTTAGTTTGAGTTTTTTGTGCGTTATTGCCATTATTTTGGCAATAATTTACACTTAATTAGAGATAGAAAATGAATGAACGACAACGCAACCAAGTGATCGTTGCGGTCGTAAGTCATGTTATCATTCATTATCAGTGAGAGCGGGCGCGCTCCCGATAGTGCACTTGAGGTGCACCAACACCAACAACAACAATAATAATCGGACGATACCGAATGTTTGTGCGAAATGTACGAATATGTTGTTGTAATTCGGACGAAAGTCGGCTGCGACTCACCTTGCGGCTTGCTGACGATCACTAGCGACTTGCGATCCGATAATCGGTCAAGAAATGAAGACACGGACACGCACACGCCACACACACTTGCGATCGCGCGGACAGAACTGAAAATCGGCCGCTCGCTACATAATAATCTCTTATCGCGCAACGATACGTATCGTCGTCGACGTCTTGCTGCTGTTGCTGTTGATGTTGCACCGCTTGCGCTCGTTCCTGTTCTCCATTTGGTTTGGATATTGGTCTAGGGGTTTCGTCGATTGAGATTGGGCCCGAAACGAAAGCGTTTATTGCTTTGCCGAGCACTATCGGAGTTATCAGCTGCGTTTTGTTAACGT
Organism: Leptusa sp. GC000079; assembly: GCA_030264655.1. Classification (NCBI taxonomy): domain Eukaryota; kingdom Metazoa; phylum Arthropoda; class Insecta; order Coleoptera; family Staphylinidae; genus Leptusa; species Leptusa sp. GC000079. Next base: position 14,758 of record JARJDT010003295.1, read on the forward strand.
GCCGCGGACGCAACAAAAATGAATCGAGTCGCACTCGCGGTCGCAATCAAGCACAAATTTCCACTAGTCCACTAGCGCACTAGCGCTCATTTGATGCGACGACTACACCAACTACACCACTACCAAGCCAATTCCAATGCGATAGTGCTGCTTAGTCTGCTTAGTGCTAGTGTTTGCTGTTGCCGCCGAACGCCGTAGGTTCCGCATATCCGTTCGCTTCATATGCACCAATGTGCACGAGCACCCAACAGCAACACACGGTGCGTTTGTGTGCCGTGCTGTGTGGTAGCATTCGGTAGATTTTCAGTGTTGTTGACCTTGTTCGATGTTCATAGAGAGCTCCCAATATGCTCTCTACACTTTTACGACTATTACAGTCGCTTTGTTTGAATGGCAGATGGCGCTAATAAAAAGTCACGCATCGCCATCTACAAACCAGTTGCCAAACCTTAAAGTATTAATTTACATTTACGTTTATTGGATTGCCTAGATTCAAATAAGAGAAATATTACTTTTTTCCTCGCTTTTTTCAAATATTTATATTTTAATTTATGAAAACTTAAAATGTTTAGGAAATAATGAGACAGTTGTTATTGCTGTGCCATTTATTAAGTCGCATAAGTTCATAAGTATCCATTTTAGCTTCTGTAAGCGTTCATTCCTTTATTTTATTTATAATTTTTGTCTGTTTAATATTAATTCGCATATTTTCCCATATTTTCATATTCATTTAGATATTACAGTACATTATTTATTTATTTCATTCTTGCATTTGCATCTCCGAGGTGAAGATTTATTCTAGCGATTAGGTAACAGTGAAGTTGACAAGTTCAAAGTAGGATAATTGATTTGGAAATTTCGAAATTCGAGTTTGCGTCTCTTTGATGATGATTTTCATTCATTTAATGTTGGTGATGCAATTAATCGATCAAAACAATGATTAATATACATGGTGTTCCATTCAAAAATTGTCATTTTCATAAATCAATGTATTCTTCATTCACATCATTAATTTGCGTGATTAGCGATTTATGTTTCTTATTGTATTGTAACCATCGTATAATTCTAATAACATTATTTATAATTCAATTTAATTTAGATTTAAACGACTCAGTCGACGAAACTTCACATTATAAGTCAAGTTTATTCGCTAGTACACATGAGCATGAGCAAAACTTTCTTTCTTTATTTTGTGTACTGTATTTGTCTCTGTTTGTAAGTTTTTCTTACACTTTAATAACTTCAATTAACAGAAAAAGTTTCATTGTCAGCATCTGATTTCAGTTTTTCACGCTAGTTTTCTACTACGTTTGAAAAATATATTAAGCGCCCTCTATTAAAATAATATTAACAAGAACAAGACAAGAAGCAATGTCGATAATTTTGATTATCAGTCAGGTTTATAATTTGCATTTTGCATAAGATTAATCTTTGCGAATTTTAGCATTGCCAATTTCAATTTCCGTTTCTAAATACTTAAAATAATTTATGTTTATTTTCATGTTTTAAGGCTTAAGTATATAAAATCCTCAACGTCAACGTTAATTACTAAATTTTCCTATTATTTTTCATAAAATCTTGCGCTAAAATTTATTTAATTTTCTTATTTCATTCGTTCATTGGTTGTTTTTAACCAGACGGGCTTCCCATTGGCTATTTGCTAGACCAATCAGATTCATAACCATGTATCCTCTGATTCTCAAGGTCAAATATAGAAGAATAATTTAGAGTGCTCATTTTGCGTCACATTAACAAGTGAATCAAGTGCATTTAATAACTAGTTAATTCATAAATTAATACGCATTCATTCAGATTGAATTTAGTCCTATTTAGTTTTGTTAAGGATGAAGGTGAATTAGGTTAAGTTTGGTTAAAGTACTTATTAATAAGTTAAGATCACAGGAAAAGGGGGTGTTTTGTCTTGATTTCAATAGTTTAGTCAAATGTTTGTGTCAATGTTGCAATTTCTGTTGGTTCATGTTCAGGATATGCTTTTCATTAAGTTGTGTTTTCTTTATTATTCATTATTTCTTCTTTTTGTTAAAAAAAAGTGTTTGTTATCTTTTTAAGTGATATTCCTTAAGTCTTTTCGTCATATCTATGAATTTGGCAAAAATCGTTAATTTGTTGGGGTTAATTTAAATTGGTTAGTTTGGCACTGCACTACTAGATGTCACCCTACGCCATCTCAATTTAACCTTAAATTGTACACTTGTAAACTTAATAAGCTCATCAGTTTGCGTTAGCAAAAATAAATCCAAAGTTAAAATCAAGTTAAATTAAGCAACAATAAGTCTCAAGTATTATCGAGTATATACGCATCATCAAGAACGTCCACAGTTCGTACACGCACGCCCGCTGTCGTCACTTGTTCCAAACACGCGGGCTCCACATCCGGCATAATGATGCACATAAACGGCTTGCCGGTGTTCGTATCCCTCGGATAGACAGTCACCGGTGTGAACTTGTTTTTCTTACCGGCCACATAACTCGATAACTGTTGATAGATGTCGGGATATTGTCTCTTGAGCGAAACACCTCTCTGATGTAGATGGCGCTGAATGTTATTGAAGCCGATCTCCCTGGTGCGCAGAAGCGGCTCATCGCGGATGGGTTTCGATGTGAGAATGATCGCCTCCGGGTTCTCGACGTCTCTCTCAGGCACGTGTAGATTCCTGCTCAGTCGTAGCTTGCCGCACCTGGACACTAGCTGGCGCTCCCACTTGACAGCGCCGGCAGCGGGCGCTTCAGACACCACACACACCGATACGTACAGCACGAGCCTGCCATCCGGATTGTAGTTCTTGCACATTTTGACCAACTCCGCGTAGAGTTGTGGCCCCATCTCGGAGGGGAGCAGGTCCGCCCAGCGGACATACGTCGGGTCGCCGAGACTCTCCAAGCCGTTGCTGAGGAACTTTTCGGCTGCTTCCGGACACGGAAAGAAGATTTTGACAGCGCCCTGCCCCTGCGAGAGACAACCACGCCGTGCGATCAAGGATAACGTGTGCAGTGTGTCCTCCTGCTCTTTGGCTGCGGCGATCACCTGCCGACAGAGGGAGCCAACGCGTGAAAACAGACACGTCTTGCGGTGCTTCTCCCAATGTTCGCGCCGACAGTTACGGCTGCAGTAAGTGTACGAACAATTGTGACAGTTCTTGAACTGGTGCGCTTCGGTGCTCTTGGGCGGCGCCGAGCGCCCGCAGCGCGAGTTGCGGCAGCGCAGAATGGGCGACGCGTGCAGGCTGGCACGCCGGCTGTCGGACGATGGACGGCTGGCTGGTTCGCTGCCCTCGCTACGCCGCCGGAACTGTTCGCAGGCGCGCGTGTGGTCTCGCTGCCGGCGAATCGGACTAGTATTAGCTGACGCCGTCCCTAAAAATTTGGGGGGCTTTTAGTTTGGGGGCAGGTTTCAAGCGGTGTTTGTTAGAACCTTTGCGGTTGGCGTTTATCTACAGCAAATTCTACAAGCGCCATCTACTTAAGCATTATCAACTACAATAACATGAAATAGAAGTATAGATTTCAGTTACAAGATGGCGCACTATTTTAGTGACTTTTGCATATTTATACATATAGTGGCAACACTGCCTTCATATTATTCAGTCACTAAAAAGACGCCATGGTAGCAGTATTAATATTAATTAGCAAGTGCTCGTTAATCATAATCCTCTAATGAAGATGAGATGATATCTAAAGCGCGCACGCGCAGTCAAGTTCAACTTTGTTCTGCGCTCAAAAAGCGATGTTGCATTTTACTTGCTTTGCATACTTTAAAAATAAATGTTAGTAGTTAGCCATATTGGTATTTGAAGTGTTTTGTTGAAAGTTGAGTAAGTTTTCATCTCATGGTGCAATTTATTGTCAGAATAGTTGTGTTCTTTGTGTATAAAGTTGCATAGTTATGTATAATGTAATGCTTACTGTACTTTGCGCATTTCTTTACTATAGTTGGAAATTCATATAGTTAAAAGTGCGTGTTTCTGTTTGTAATAATCTAGAATCATCGTTGTTGGCGTCGTTCGAAGCAGTTTGGGCAGTTTGTCAAATAGCGCCATTTTGTTTATATTTTTTATGGGGTTCGCCATTTTGGTTTGGTATGAATTGTTTCTTTCAGTTTAGGACCTGAAAACGAAACTTACACATGTCTCCTACCTTGGAGACTGGGACTGGGGGCGCGCGTCGACGACGGCAGTCCAAGTAACGAGTCGAGCACATCTTCTAATGTTGTTGATGATGGCGATGGCCGCCGGCTGCCACCCGTACTTAACGCATTCGTATCTAGAATTTAATTCTTTTATTAGAACACGCTTCAATCATATTCAAAGCGTAATAATTGCGCAAGATACGTTAACATTTGAATCTGGGAATTTTCAGAGATCCCCAAATTTAAGAATCTAATAATATATCTGATTGGCAACCTAATATACATTTTGAAAACCTTATATTACTTATGGAGCCTTCTTATAGACTTATACAGACAATTCTGTTTATTCTTCTATATTTTAGGATCCTGCACAGAATTCTCTGTATAATTCAGCTGTGTGTAAAATAGCAAATGGCTCTTAAATATTAATGATAATATCCTCAAGAACTGTATTGGGTTGCCAGTCAGGTATAGTGCATTCTTAAAGAAAACAATTGTGCCGAAAAAGAAGGAAAGGATGACAAAAACAAACAAAAGAAAGTAGAAAACAACACAAATTTTAAATGTTAGTAAATTTGAAGAATATGTAACAAAAGAAACCAATAAAACTACAAATATTTCGAGTTAGTGATATTAGTTCTGGTATGCCAACCAAACAAATTAACTTACCAGAAAGTAACAACATTATTTCAAAATAAAATCTTCAATCTGGACAACTGTGCGAAAAACTGTGTCAAATCTAAAATACGAAAATTTTAAACGAAAAACGAAAGGAAAGAAAACTCAAATAAACAATCAAATAAAAATAAAACAATAAATTTATTCATATCTATTATAGGTCCATAATTTATTTTTACCCCAAGTTACGTTGTTTTATTTCTGGAAGTGTGAAGTGTGATGTTAGAAAGTGCAATTTTGAAATCACTTTCTTTGTTTTTGTTGCTTCATCACTTATAAAAATAAAAGTGAAATAAAAATAAATAATAAACATCAAACACATTTTTTATACAAAAAAATCAAATACATGTAATAAACTAAACTAAATAGCTGTTTAACTTAATTAAACAGAAATAAAACAAAAACTAAACGCTACAGAAATTTTACAGACACATTACACATAGAGAAATAAAATTGCAGATTGCAAAATTGCAAGAATTGCAGACACAAAATACAAACGACGTAGACGTTGATCGACCGATTTAATATTAATATAGGAAATATTAAATTTATATATTGATTTGATATTTGATAAATAAATCTCTGTTTTTTTTGTTAAACTAAATCTATAAATAAATATTTGCGCATATTTCTTCAAAGTTTAAGATTAAGATTAGCTTAGCCTTTATATATTGTTTAATGTTGCAAGTGTTTACAAATTGCATAATATGTATATGATGAAAACAATTTGTAAACACCCTGTACATTTATAATTATTATCGGATATTTATCTCTGTTTATGACGGATGACAAAAATATGTATGTACAAGAAACAAAAATGACGACGGCGAAAAAGACCAGTACTGTGTTTATGTTTTGCATGAGATTTTGTGTAAATAAATCATCAAAACCTGCACCATTTACAACACGTGTAAAATGTGAGGTGACAACTGACAACTAGTAGTTTATGTTACGCCATTTTGAAATTTAATTTTGAGTTTTCAAGTTAAAAAATATAGAAATGTTTTCTATGTTAAAATATAGTAAAATTTTGGAAGAGAGCTACAACATTTTATTTACACTTACAAAATATTTTTTTAAATAACTATAGCACCGTAAGTCAATCGCATTCTTTTGTTTTTACGTCTGTGTGTTATGTTTTATAAAAATTAAAAAAAAAATAACCAAAAATGAACACTTCTTAAAGTGTGATTTTTGTGCGCTACTGCGCATGAACAAACTCACCATTATGCGTTTGCAAATCGAGCCGCAGCGTCGTGGGAGGCACAGGCATATTATTCGTATGAATAGGCGTCGGACTCTCCGTGAGTGTAATCGGAGTCTGGGGCGAATCCAGCGGCCGCGTGCCAACAAACGAACTCTCCAACCAGCAGAGCTTCTGGCTCCCTCTAGGACTCACCGAGCGCGACCGTTGACTAGCCGTCTCCTGGCTATCATAGCTGTGTTCGCGTCCCGCGTCCGGCCTTAAACCACTAACATAGTGCACAATCGCCGACGTCACTTCCTTGATGCTCGTCTGAATCTCGGGACTCTCCTGCGGCTGCGCCGGTGGCGCCGCGCTGAGTATGCTGCTTGCGAGCCGCTCCGCGGGGGTGCGTGGCGCTCGCGACAGCCGCTCCTGAGACCGCCAACCTAAATACGGCTGCCTGTAATTGAAGCTGCTGCGCAGCGAGGAGGGGGAGATGGAGCCGTTCGGCTGGCGGGACGCATTGAACGAGCTGCGGGTGGAGGCGCACGGCGACGACGCCGTCGAGTTCAGCTTGGACGTCGACCAGCGCACGAACGGCTGCGAATGGATGGTGCTAGGGCTGAGCAGTACGGGGGATTGCGTGTTGGAGCCCAAGCTGCTAAGAGATGTCGTTCGACTACCGGTACCTTGCCAGCGGCATTCGCGCCCGGTGGCGGCGCCGCCGCCGCCGGCGTGCTTGTTGAGCAGGAAGCCTTCGCGCGGGATCTGCCCCTGCTTGTACCAGTCGGGCACGTTGAGCTTCTGCAGGGAGCGCTGGACGCGCAGTTCGTGCTCGGACATTACGCGCTCGCCGCCTTTCTGGAGCTCGTTTTCGGGGGGCTGTAACAACATAACCTCAAATTAGTACACATTCAATTTCACCGCAAAATCACTATCAAACTAACAAATCTTAAGACCACTGATTCATAATCCAAATCCATCTTCGTCTACTTATTATTTCTCGCACACGGCACGGTAAATAGCTTAAGATTGAGGTTAAATTTCGATTTATACTCTAATCGAATTATTTATAACAATTTCCAACAATTTACAATTCACGATTTACAATTGACAACAAAATGGCAACTTGACAAGTGTCTAGTCGACAAGTTTGTGTCTTATCCTCTCTCTTATCACCTTATCAACTAGTGTTAATTGTCAGTTTGTCTCCGTTATCAGTGTTTGCCGCGGTCTCATTTTTCTAGATTTTAATATTAATTCAATCAAAAGCAGAAATGCGCGAAACAAATTCTCGGTATTTCCTTATCTGTTATCTCACAAACTGATAACAGATTACAGCATAACAGAGCATAACAATGTTAATTATACAAATTCCGTAACCTAACCTAACATTCCTTGAAATTTTAATATTTGTTATTCACTCTGTTTGCCGCTCCGGTTTGCTGTAATTTTCGGAACAAGTGCAGAAATAATGGAGATGTAGAAATCTATTTAGGTACGCGTGCTAAATTCACTAACACAGCACAGCTACAGGTAAATTCGTAAATAACCATCATGGAAGCTGCGCCGCGTGCGTCATTTCTCATTTCCGTTACGAATTTACGGTTTCTGCGTATGCATACGAAATCGTTTCGTTAAATTGCGCGCTTATGCGTTTTACATTCATTCATTCGATTTTCAAAGTGCAGAAATATAAAAATCTTCCTAAGTTTAGGTTTATGCTCGTTTATTTCGAATTTGCATGGATGAAAGATGAATAACAAAGTGATTCATAATTTTCAATTATGCTAATTTACCGTTCCGTATTTAGACATAGTGCACGTGTTTTAGCAATGGGTTTTTATGTTGAATATGTAAATTAATAAGTTTCTTGAATATTGATAAATAGCTGTTAAAATAGGTTAGGTTGTCAAATATCAAAATGTCGCCACTTTAAGTTTATGGTACTGTGTGAGATGGCGCTGTCTTAAGTTTTCAATTATTTTGCAATTGATTATCAATGTTAATGTTATGGCCAAGAAACAGAACATAGTTGTCTGGTGATGTAATAATATTCGCCATCTATAGTAAAGTAACAAACAAAATTGCACGAGCAACGAGCAAAGAAAGCCAATGCTCAGGAAGAAGACAAAGAGTACAAGTTTACAAGTTACGTTACAACTTGGTTCTTGGTTGGGTTGAAAATATGCATGAACTTATCATCTACATAATGATCATGATCACGCCGACCGAATACAAAATAGAAAATTAACATTAGCTCATGAACTTTTGCGCAACAATCCGCAATTCACAATTTGCAATTTCAATGCACGCTTCATCATACAATGTTACTTATTCTCTTTTTATTTTTTATTAATAACAGTTTTGTGCAAAGCTGCAAACGCAAATGAAACTTAATGTTCTGTGTTCAATGTTTTGTTTTCTTGCGTAAAATAATGAAATTGCGCTTGGTTTGTGTTTATTTTGTCTTCGATTTAATGTCTTTGCGTCTTTGAAGTCTTCGCACAGCGCAACAATCCAACAACAAAGCCAAAGACAAAGAAAGTAATAAGGAAAAATAGAAAAATATAAATAACGAAAACATTGCAATTTTTTGTCTTCTTTTGTGGAAGAGTGGATGTAATCATCGTCTTGCTCTTCATTTCAACTTCAATGTTTAGTCTTAGGTTGCAGCTAAAAGTTCTTTTGTTCTAGATGTTTGTGCTTGTTATTTCTTGCGTTTTATTGCAAATTAAAGAAAATGTAACAAACCATTTTTAAGTTTAAGTATTATTTAACATTTTTTATTCTTTAAATTAAAAAACTTAGAAAGAAATTTATTTAACGCGTCGGCGAAATTGTGAAATTGGTGTTATTTTAAGATTTATAATAGCATTATTTTGGAATTAAGACTATGAAGAAATAAAGTACAAAGGCAGCCAGCCAAGTGCATTATACTAGAGGATTAGTGCGGTTTCAACTTTCCATTCGGGAATACTGTTCATAAAATAAGGAAACTGAAAATGCACAAATGCAGGATTTGCATAAATCGATTACAATTCGCCATTTCTATTTTTATTCAGATTTATTTTACGCTTTTCACATTTTTACAACTCTGTGCAAAGCAACTATTCAACATTTCAGCACAAACATATCTTTTAAAGATGTAACAATTTATTATTGCCGCATACATAATCTAACCACAGTTTTGCACTGTTTGAATACAAACAATGCACAAATATTTCAAAACTTAAAAACCAGAAAACTCATCAAAAACCAACAAAAACGACAAATAATAAAAAGTGCCAAAATAAATAAAACCATAAAGTATAGAATACTAAATAAAATAAAAATAAATAACGACAGGAAAAGAGCACTTAATTTTTCATATTTTTTTGTGGCTCGAAAGTGAAATTCTAAAACACGAAAATTGAAGGTTTTGTTCACTGTACAATTTTAGGCACCTTGTGTTGCCTATAATGGGAGCATTTATTCTATTTATTGCGCTATAATAGCACGAGTGCTAACAACGTTATTTTATTTGCTGTTTTGTTATGTTTGTGGGTGTAGATAAAAAGTAAAGCAAACACAAGAGACACATGGCACACGCACACATGCTTACCTCCTTTTGGTAACTCTGCTTGTTCGTGCTTTTGCAATTTGCAATAATAATGTAACAGACATGCGATCGAATTACGGTACACATCAGGCACAGGCCGATTTTAAATGAAGTACTATGCAAGAAAAAAGAGAAGAGATAACATTACTTTCATATGTTTCATCAATAGCGCC
>JARJDT010003305.1:0-21808 GCA_030264655.1 Leptusa sp. GC000079
GCGGCGGCGGCGGCGCTAAAAGGACCTCTCACGTTATTTCAGCATTCAGCAGCATTGCAACGAAAACATTTTCCACCGTACATTAACAATAATTAGATAACGTTTTGTAACAAATAAAGGGAGCTCTATTCGAACAAGTAAACGCTCTTTGTGTTTCAATGATGAAAATAACATTCCGATAATGAGTCATCATCATTGTGAATGTTATTATATATTACTTCCTAAACGTTGCCTGTACGCGAACGATAACAACCTGTGATTGATAAAAACTAGCCAGGCACGCATATGCGGCAATGTTGAAACGTACACACATTCGATATTCAAGTGTGTATATTGTATAAATAAATAATACCACACCAATTTCAGATTAGGTGCGCGGTTCATAGTCATCAACGTCAACGTTGATGTCGACTTTGACCACAGTAACGCACAGGCACAGCATTTTGTGCTAGGTGTTATTTTCTTTGTCGGATTTTATCACCAATATTAAATAAGTTTAATTCCAATTAAACGAGAAATACAAAAAAAAACAAAAACGAAACTTTCCGACGATGCAAGAAATATTTCGATTTGTTTATTTGCGCAACTTCTTAGCAAGAATTTCACACTAATTAATACACATAAATAAATTGCTATGATTATAATATTGGAATTACCGCGGTAACGGTTGACGGTTGCCTAAGCAAAGGCGCACATTTTGAGCGTGCACGTGCGAAAAGTCTTTCGCCAGGATAGCAGGAACGCTTTCCACTTCGATGAAAATCGGAAAATCCCTCCCACTTGTAAACTTTCTTATTGGTCGCTAGAATTCTAGTATGTAATACACCTGTTCCGTACGCATTCACGTGAAAGTTGGAAAATGTTGCCGAGCGCATACCTCCTACCTCCTACTATTTACACCTGTTCGCCAATGAATGAAGGCAGGTAAGTCGCTACGTTGCTTGTTTTCATTCATCAATCTCATTCGGCTTCAGGTTGTGAAATTCACCACATCCGTAAATTCCAAATTGAGGTAAGAATGAAAACCACCTGCTGGTCGCCATGATTGTATTATTTCCACAGTATTTCTATCGAAACGTTACAAAGTGCGCGCTTTTTGAAAATTGAAGAGAATTAAAATGCGCTTAATTGATGATCTGTTCGCATATTAGTTGTAAGATTAATTTGCAACGATTCGGACGCACATAATTTAACCGTTTGACCCATTCACTTGATCCCGCAAAGAATTCAATTCAAATTTAGAAGAAGCAACAACAATTGCGAAATTGTTTAATAGTAAGTTACAAGTTGTTAAAAAGTTCCCCACATTTTTAAAATGAAATGCGAGTAAAACATTTGTGCTCCGTCAACTTAGAGTAGTTGTAAGTAGAGTTTTTGAACACCTTGGACCGGAATGCGAAAGGCGGCGAAGATTTGGCGCAAATTTGAGGTATAAAATATAAATGCAACAACTCACATTGACAGGTGTTCCACACATTGGCGAGACTCCAAAGTCTATACGAATAACTATCGTAGCACCCGAACATGCTCTCACTACGCGCCACCATGGCCCACTGGCACCCACTGAGTACGGTACGGTATGTTAGACGCGGGAGTAAACAGCGGTGAAGAGCGGAGGCACACAGCAAGCACACGTCACGCAAGGAGGTGAACTGATCGGACGATCCGACCGCCGGCAGGACGAGAGTCTGGCACCGCGGCTACGCTTACTCTATCCCGAAGAGTATCCCTACCCTGCCTACCTACCATCCGCGGCTTTTCCTCACTCACACACAGCGCCAGCCCCCACTACGCGAGAAGCGCGCGCCGTGTCCCGACGGTGTCGGTAGGTAGAGAGGAGATCCGACGAAACAAAACGGGAACGGACGGCTGGCTCCTGCCTTGCGTCGCGTTTTCCTGGCGATACATACGGGGACACGATATGGTCCACTCCACGCTCCACGTACACCGCCCCCAAATCTCAGATCTCGCAAATCCCGATATCAAATTGACGCGTGCGGTGAGCGCTACGATTTCGATTGTGATTTTGAGTGATTCACACACTCCCGGTCGGTAACTATCGCAAATGTGCCTACCTTGTCGCTTTTCCCTACCCGAAGCAAAGTCCAACCGACATTATACAATGACAAGATGCTATCTCTTTGTGATGTGCATGTGATGACTAAATAAAACTAATATTGAAAATGTCATTAATTTGTAATAATTGAATAGGAACCTTTACAAATAAACTAAGTATGCAAATAGAATACATTTAGTTTGACTATGTACTGGCAAATAAATGCTTTTGAAAAGTTTTTATCAACAATTATGTGTAAACAATACGTTAACGAAACGGCAGGGCGCCCGGCCGGTCAAACAACGACAACAACAAAATAACGACGAACGATCGAATATACAATAGAAAATAAATATTGAATTTGAAGCACATTGGTTTTCACTGGTAATTGCTACGTGACATTTTAAAATTATTACGAACTCGCTCTCATTCTTTCTCGCTCGCATTGTATATGTATACTTACACCAAAGTACGAAACAGCGAAATATTTGTTTGTGAGAATTATGATGATGTACAATATTCAATTGTTAATGTAATTACATTGGAATTTTTCCGGTGCTATCTTGTTGTCGTATTGACAAAAATGCATAAATTCATTAACATTTTGTTTACTTGCCAAAACCTAATCAGATACGCACACATGTAACGCAACCATCAGTTACAACTCGTAAAATCTTTGAGTAATTTAAGTTTTTCACTTCTTGCAACTTGCGCACATGATTGAAATCTGACGTTATCCCATTAGGCACGCTTTTTTCGTTGCGTTCAATATTTGCTGGTTGTGATAATGCACAAGGGCACAATGGATGCGATTGCACCCCCTATTTTGAAGTGTTCATATGGTACGCATACGCGTCGTAGCAAAGCAAGTCAGGTAGGAAACAAAAGAGCCGAGAGAAAAATGTGCTCGACAGATGGTGGAGACTGTGGTGCAGTGCTTGCACCGACAAGGCAATAATCGAGTTCACCTCTGGGACGTGTCGGGAATGGGGTTTTACAGGTCAGAACATCAGAACCTGCACGTTGTTCGTCGTTGCTTGTTATGTTTAAATGCTAGAGGGTGCACAGACTGTGTAGGTAGAGTGAATGAACGTGAACGTTACGTGTTTCATTCATGCCTAAAAGCAGCCATCTATGGGTCCACAAGTCTTGCGTCCATGTGTCCGATACATGACATGCCATGGTGGTGTTTTATTATGCATATTGCCAGTCTCAGGCTGGTATCTACTAAAATTACCAACATTTGGTTTCTTACGGACAATTAAAAATACAATTTAAATTTTGCTTATTTATTGAAATGGTGTGCACAGATGTGCCCGGTATTTTCACCTCTGGGTACCTAAGTGAAGTTCGAATAAAGTACTTTACTAAAAACCCAACCAACATCGTACCATCTGTGTCGCAGATTCCCGATTGTAATCTTCGAAACGTGGTCAATATTTAGCGCCGGAAAGCTTGCATTTATGATAAGCACGTATAATGTTAAATTTTCCATTGTCGTTTGATGCGGGCAATCAGTTAGGTTTGAAGCCTCTTCAGACGGACTTGAAAAAATGTAGGTGAATGTTTATGGAATAATATTCAACGATTCAACCGGAATGGAATCTACATATTTGTTTTGGACAAAGTCCAATATTGATTTCGAATCGCAGAACACCCATCAGCGATCACAACTTCAACTATACGAGCAAGCACAAGAAAACATTAGGCATAAAGCATAAAAAATTGTACTTGTATTAAAATAAATCCAAAACGAAAGCGTTGCCATGGACATTTATCGACGAAATCGAAATCTGATCGCCGACGAATGACGAATTTTAATTTTGAATACATTGGAGCATTTTCTGTTTGTGTTAATTGCTCCACGTCTATACAATATAATAAATATTTATGTAACCGTTTCGCTATGCTCCAGTTATTACGCGAGCAACGCGACGCAGCATGCATGGCGTTTCGTTTTCTTGCTTGATTTATTTTGATTTATTAAAAGGCAAAAGTATGTTTTCGATATGGCATGGCTATATGTGTGCATGTTGGGTATATCATGAAAGCTGGAGTGGTTCATGGAAAGCAGGAACATTGCACGCTCGCTCAGCGCTCGTAGGGCACAATCTGTTACACGCCGCAGAGTTGCTCGACATTTTTCAAAAGCTTTCGCTCCCTTTAATCGCGATCGAACTATCGAAACCTGTTGCCTCGCGGAACTCACTTAATAAAATCAGGCAGCGCAGGTTGCGGCACACGAAGAGATTTGCCTCAAATAACCATTTGCCAGTCGAATGAAATTGTTCATTCAGCTCTTATCAATCATATGATTTTGAATCACGAACAATGACACAATTTACTACGACTTAAAACGAGTAACAATTATAACGTAAAACGACATTGGACGACATTTCTACACGTTTGAAATAATTGTTTTTCCAACATTTTGCATTGTTATCATCATGATTGAAGAAGCGCAATAAACAAAGTGAACAATCATACAATTGTTGTTCGCACCTCATCATTGTCCTCACTTCTTGTTGACTCTGAATGTATGTACAAAACAGAACACACAATGACAACGGAACAAGCACCGCGGAATTAAGTTACATAGCTAGGTATGTACGAGACGAGAGCATCTCGTTGAGGATGTCTCCAGTTTTACAGTAAATCACCTAAGGCGCCTCGAGCGTTTTCGGTCGTGTTCCCGTAGATATTTTAAAGTTAATTTAAGATCTACAATAGGTTGCCTCACAATGGCGCGGAATGAGCTAGTTACGGTGAAAACTTTGCATTCAAGAAGTAAGAAGGGAAAACACCTTTCTAACTGAAGTAAAGTCACAAGTAGCTGAAGCGGCGAAGATTATAATTGTTTCAGAGTCAACAATGGCAAATGTAAATGAGGTTGTCGTATCACTCCTAGTCCTAGGTCGTTTTTTAACTGCAATTACAACAAACGTAGAAATAGAAACAGCTGAACAAAGCAAATACAGAATCTCAAGTTCAATCGCGATATGTATACGTTGCTGAAACAATAGCTCTCCCCAGGTGCCCTGAGTTTAATTTACCTGGGTAATGAGTTTGATGCAGATGAAGCTACTAAACACATTATCAAGGGAGTGATACGTTTAGTATAAACCTGAATTGCTTTGCTTTGCTTCTCTTGATTACTAATCGCAAATTTCTAACGTAGTTTCACAGACCAAATTCTGAGCTTTCGAAAATTTAAAAAAAATGTTTTTTCTTCGGCGTTTTTGTGCACTCATTCAGTAACTCTTAAGGGCGTCGTAATGAGTAATGAGTGGGGATATAAAAGAGATTAAGACTGTGGAATTTGCTACGCACAAATTAGTAATTTTGGGAAAAGTATAGACAAAAGACTACATCGTCATTTCATTGTACAGCTAACTGCTATATGGATGCAATAATTATGCGTACTTTTAATGGTTTTTCACAGACTGTGGAGCACTATGTGGCAGTAGCATAGCGCGCTTACAAATTGTTTGATAGTTGTTGGGCCCCGTTGAATGTTCATTTGAATAAAGATGGTGCAATAATCTCAATTAAAAATGCTTCGCGTCGAAATACAATGGCAGCACATTGGCGGGCGCCGCTCGACTTTCGAGCTGCCCCTGCCAGCCGGCGAGCAAAATTGATAATTAATGTTGTGTTTATAATAGCGCAGTCGGATTGAGGAATTAAAAATTGTACCTACTCAACGCAAGACAAGACGATATCAACGCGCGGCGGGCTTTAAAACAACGCTAATTGCATCAATGAAAAGAAACGAAGACGACGGGGTCATTCACAATTCGCGCCAATATAACAATAGGAGTTGGGAGAAATGCCGAGAAAAACTTCAAGGACGATTTGTCATCTTTATTATTCGAAAGTACGACGAATTAGCACCAACGAAATTGAAACAATACAAGAAAAATTACGCGCGCGCAAGATAAAATTTGATGTAAAGAAAAACATCTTCCACCCAAAACAAAGCGCGCTATATGAAAAAATAATTAAAAATGTGCGTGAATATTTTTGTTTGTCAAGTCTACAACACATCAACTGATGTTTGTCGGTTTCTCTGTTTTGGTCACAAGATGTTGTAATTTTCTTTTAAGACTTTGAGACTATAATAAAGATAAAATTCTATGTATATGTTGAGTGGGACTGACGGACATTTGGAAAAAGCAAATTGTGCCTACATGAATTTCAGTATGTCTCCGAGATCGGCGAAAATAAAATAGTGATATAAAGAAAGAAATAGTTGCCACTGCGGAGTGTGGTGAATATGCCTGACTTACAGAGATAAAAATCTCAATTCTCGAAGAAGACCAAAATGGTCCAGTGCGTAAGCAAAGATAAAAAACATGTTAAATGAATTTGCGTATATCGGTCCAGCAAAATGTGTGCACGCATAAGATATAACATTTCTACTGCGTTGTCATAGAAAAAATTGTCCTCGAGGTTCGTCTGCTTTATCGATATTAAATGTTGAGCATATTGCTCCAGGAAAAGTTCGACAAGTTGCTGATTCGCGTCAGTTGAAACGGTAAAAGCTAGTGTGAAATTTATGATGAGATTGGCGGCCAAATACAAAGAATATTGGTCTCGCAGCAGTCTTCCAGCCCGCAGCTTGTAGCAGTAAAGACGCAGTCGTCAATCGTCATTGTCGATTTTATTCCGAACCGCGGGCTTAAATATGACATCTTTCCACGAAGTGTAATAATTCGCGTTCGGGCTAAAAATAACTGCCACATATTAATGTGCAATAACAAAGGAAATCGTCAAATCTTAAAATTGAAAGTTGGAGATGTTCGCAATCAAATTTCACACATCACGCAGTTATTGCTTGGGACTTATCATAACGAGTGATTTATTGATACGGTTAGTAATATAATGTATAGCTTCCGTAATATTTGGTCAAAAAGTCGTAAAACAAGCGGTAAAATTATAGCGGGCAAAAATGTTGTGTTGATGGAGAAATTAAGAAAGGGACAAAGATGGCAAAAGCCGTAAAAAAGCGACGGCGTCTATATGCCACGTGTTCCACTGGGTTATGGTTACACCGATGATGATATTGCGCAGCAACATTGCTTTATCTACCATCCCTTCACCGTGCGTGTGTAAAAAATGTTGCTATTATTTTTTTCACCTCTGCCGCTGCTGCTGCTGCTGTTTTCGGGTCACGGCAGCCGGCAAGCAAGCCAGGAAGGCTATAATCCTTCGTGCGCTTATCTAGTGGGTGGAATAGTGTGCCTTTTGCGGTTCGCAATGGCCACTAAATCATTTGATCATATAGCACGTAGGTATATGAGAATAACAGACACATAAGCGCCGGCTACGCAAAATCTAATCTGGACCAGTCAGGTGGAACAACCCGCACTTCCACCGCAACTATACAATAAGACGTCGAAGATATCTAGTGTGACAATGTACTAAAATTTTACGCTCCAGTTTTTATGTTTGGCTAAACTTTTCCCAACGATTTTCCAAAAGAAAAACATAAATAAATAACGCTTTCGTTTCGCGAAAACAGATGCCCGTGCTGGTGATGAAATTCATCCTTGCATTCATTTGCTAAATGCAATTTATAACTCGCATGTTCATGGATAATGCGGTAATATGCGCCTACGTGGCTGTTTCCAAGGAATTCCATTCAGGGATGATGCTGTCGTCGGGCAAGGTATGCTAGCCCTAGCCTAGAAGGCTTTAAATTGAGTTAGCAAATGTCGCACGGGCGACGTTGGAAGTTGGACATTGGCGTCGTCGTCTGCATGCAGTGCTAGTCCAGAGCGCAATAATGCTCACGGCTTGGCCATTCTCGCCCATTCCACCGAGTGCTTCATCACCCCCATCCGGGGTCTTAATGAAAATGCACGTATTTTGTATTTAACATTCTGCAGATGCAGAAACCTGTCCTTGCTCCTTGTGCAATTCGTTTTGCAGTTGTTTTTCCAAGTACTCTTCGAATTTTGCCAGCTGTAAGTTATGGCCAAATTTATTGCCCAAGGTACTTGGGGAGTTCCGGAGACAATAGAATGGCACACTACACAATTCATTGATAAGCAGCATAGATTTTGAGTGCAGATTTCGATTTGCAACAAATGTGTCGATATCGTACGGTAGATAAGAATAGCATAGTCCGAATGGAATGACAAGAGCACAAGACAAAATAGGAAACTAGTTCTGCTGAAACATCAGCAAAGTAGAGCGCGGCAGCAGTCAGTCGGTCCCCAAGGAGCGCTCTTATCACAGTACAGCGCAGCGTGGAGAGAAAGAAGTCTGTGGTCAGTAGAAAGAGCGTCGCGTTTCTGGCAACGAGTGGAAAAACACTAAGGCTCGCTGTACATACAGCGAACTGCCACTCTTCCAGCACCATCGCAAAGATTGGTAAGAATAAATTGCCGGCAAGTTTATGATGCACCTTTTCCTTGAAGGAAAACTATAACGCGCCGCGATAACCGTAACCGTCTATGATCCTGGCTGCGATGGTCCTAGGGGAGCGACGCGACCTGGAGCGGTGGTCGTTCGGAGACGCTAGCGAAAACAAGATAACTAAGGTGATGCTGCTCTATATGACGGTAGCTGCTGGCGAACGAGAAATCTGACAATTGTGGAAATAATAGTCGAAGGAAGCCAGGGTTATAAAACGGATAGCCTTGCACAGCAAAGACAAGCTTCTATGTGTGTGCATGCGTCGCGATACCATCGATGAGGAGGATGAGGATGAGAGGACGACGCGAATTGTCGCCATCACCACGAGGCGCTCACGTTCACGTTGCTTGCGTTTCAACTTCGGACCATTGTTCGACACGAAAGCTGAAGGCAGACACACCATCATAAGAGAAAACAATGTTGATCTGGCTTTCGCCACAATCACCTATCCAGCGCGTCCCCGAGGGTCTCACTGATGGACTTCCGACGGATGTTGCTCATGAGTCCTTTCCTTCTCCGCATGCGGACAAATGTCTAACAACATCAGTAGTTGTCGTAGAGCTAAGAACTGATCCTATCGCTTGCTGCAAAGGTTCGACGAGATGCTGCGTGTGCTTAATCCGATGTGTACTTACAAGCACGCATCATTGCAACAACCTTCAAGTCAAGAAGCAAGAACAACAACACACTTAATGTCATCGCGCACCACACTCATATTCGTAGGAATTCCCTGCTATATACGCAACAAAACTAAACTGATAATCTTTATACTCGGCAATAAATGTATTACATAAATTTGGCTACTCCTTGCTTCTTGCTCCTTGCGTACCAATTTACTCCTTAGCAAAAGTAGCTGATAAATAAAAGTTGTCTCAAACATAACAGCAAAAGTAGGGGGCATATGTTTCCATAATAATAAATAACGTCGACGTACTAATCCCTATTGTTAATCATCAGAGAGTATATGGGGATGAGGAGCCATCTAAGGAGTTTGTCCCCGAAGGAGTCGTGCGCTAAGTGTAGTGATTCTGATGACGGATGGTGGCTTTGTACTCCGTCGGGGGTCGCCAAACCTGGCTGGACTAGGACTCAGCTATCTCTACTCTACATCAAGCGTCGAAACTAAATAAAAACAAACAACTCCAGAAAGTCACAAAGAGCAAAACTCCCTTGACTCTCGGCATCACTTGAAAAATTTGTATGCGAATTTGAACAACTACTCGAAAGAGCAGAAAAAGGAGTTGCACTGATTAACGGTGGGATTATGCAGTTTAGAAAGTCCCCTTTCAGGCCGTACACGCGGCGGTAAGAATCGACGTTTACCGTTATTACTTATTCTACAGACAATTAATTTGTACGAAGATTATCCCAGGATGGTATTACCTCTTGGTGGAGCAGTGCGCTCTGAGACTACTTCTTTTAATTAAGTTTAATTAACGTTACCAAAGTCCAACTTGCAAGTAAGCCTTTCTTAGGCCAAGGAGTTGGAGTTGAGCTACGTTGGTAGTGAGGGGAGGGTTAAAGTCAATGATCAACTATGATCTTACCCCGCTTACTAGCACTGAAAGCCCCCAAAAGGGAGCAAGCTATACAAGGAGATAGCAACACGTTTTTATACACCTAATGCAAAAAATAATTTAAACGAATTCTTAATTATAAACTTTGAACCTTGTAAAGGTATTAATATTCCGGGCTCCAATCTCTTCGACCGACTCGCGGAGTCAAGCACTCTAATCATGCAAGCCATGTAAAATCGGCGCTGTGTTGGTTGCAGCACAGTCTTAGGTCTCTGACGATGATGGTACTTCACTGTTGAAAATTAGCAATTTCCTTTGCCGGTGTTAGGTACCTAACGAAAGGACCGCACGATCGCCGCGAGGACCCTCTCTTGATACACTTTATTTGCATAATTAATCAGAGTGGAATGCAAATCGGCTGAGGTCGCAGCATTAATTACCTAACTACGAGCAAATTGCAAAGATGCACATTCAAATTCCGTCTAGGTATTTACCAGACAGGTTCTTAGCAACAGTTAACAGAATTATGCAAGATTAATAGTCGTGGTATTTTTCCTGTTCTTATACTTATATAAGGTAAAGTAAAGACCATAAAGAGACAAAACGAAGTGGTTAAATGAAAAGAATTGCGAGTCCTCGAGTCGACTCGCACAGAAGGAGAGAAACTTAATAACGAAGGCCATAAGGTGGAAGCAAATTGCCGGAAAAGTGGATTATTTCGTTTTGGTACGTGGACAGGAGTTCATTAATTTTCGCCGCCGTCCGCACACCGCTCGCACCGCGTGCAGCGCCGGCGACGCTGCTCTCTTCCGAGTAACACCTTTTTCATGTCGCGCTCTGGAGACATCATCGCCTAAGAACGGTATGCAAATGTAAGCGAAGGGACGGCCAGTGAAGGAGTGCTTTTTATAGGATAGGGAAGAACTCTGTAGCGGTCAGGTTGTGCGGTCGTGTTTCAGGACTATATCCTACCTCAGCCACCCATCCAGACAACAAACGTACATTTCGAATACGAAATTACACCCGACCGCAGAGCAGCCTCTCACAAGACAATAACTTTATACACGTTTCCACTTTCTAAACGCTAACTATAAACAAACTCACAGCCAGGGCCGGATTAAATTAAATACAATATTACAAAATACAAATGGTGTCATTTTCCCGAGAAAAGTTTTTGAACCATTCGTAAATATGGTAACCTCGCGAAAAATAAACAAAAATCAACAAAATATTTTATAATCAACATTGACATATTTGTCGGCAAAAAAAGTTGACTAAAATCAAAATCCTAGTCATTTGTCCTTTGGTCCTGTAGTAAACCCAGCCCTGGTCCTGGCACTTTGTACGTTATTTTATTGAATATAAGTGACTTCAGCTGACGCTGGTTTTTTTCGAATAGCTTTAACCCTAATGCAATCCCACACATAACAATAGCCACCCCTAGGTGTACTATCACTGTATAGTTGAATGTGTAAATAAAACGATATTAGAAACGGCGAAATACATTTTCGATTGCTGCTAAAAGATAAACACACGCTCGCGTTGAGGCGAAATTGAATGGCTGAAGCTTTTCATTGAGGTGCGAGCATCACATGACAATTAAAACGCGCTCGATGATTCAATTTCGTTTTGATGCGTATTTGCTACACGCTACCACTAAAGTAAACAAGCAGAAGAACATTTCTGTTGTTGAGTTGCGATGATACATTCACATTTATCCATCGAACGGTGCGCGCACGGTATAAACATGCTGTAATATATTCATAATTGAGCACATCTCCATCTAAACCCACCCCCGCCGCCCCCATCGCGTTCTATGAGAGCAGCACTCACAAATCATAATATTGACAAGTGAACATTGTTTAAAATTCAGCATTCTCGCTAGAGGAAATACGCGATGGATGAATTAAGTGAAAGTGATATTAACCCTTTCAATTTGCGGTTTAGCTAATCAAACACGAATTTAGCTACATGCATGAAACAAGAGGAAGAGGAGGAAAAATGTACAAGCAAACGAGTTCATGTCGGAGGCTATAGCTAGTAATGCAACTCGTACCCTCAGATGAGGCTCAGAGGCTGAGAATCAAAACTCCCTTGGGAGACACAATACACAATGACCGGCCACAAATGTGCCCGCACGCACTATGCTCACTTAACCGTGATAACTAAAAACAAAATGTTCTACTCGCATCCTTTAAGTTAAGAGCATATAAAGCGGTAGAAAATGTCAGTTTAAATAGGCTTAGTAGACATTGAACGTTGTCCTGCGTTTTTCGTCAATTCTCTTGGGCTTGGCTCAGCTTGCGTTGAGCTCATCACTATGCAGATTGTAGGTGTATTTACATACATTAAAGATACAATATTCATTTTTTTATCGCAGCATTTATTGAACTTTATGTCGTAAATGACAAGTAGAAGACGCCGCAAATCGTCTGCTCAAACATTTTTCTAATCGTAATATTTCCATGTCTCCTTTTGGTCGGAGGCGTGTAATAAAAACGAAGAAAAGGCGGTCGCCGTTAAAGCCGGGGAAAAGAGCGCCAAAAAGCTCACCGTTCGCGTCCACCAAACCGACAGCGGGAAATAATAAGGAAAATGCAAATTCGCCCACTGAAAAACGCGCGCGCTCAAATTCAGGTACTTTTTTCTTTGGCTCGTTTTTATTATGCTTTCGAGCTCTCATTCCTACACTCTGCTCGTGTGCCTTGCGCCCGCAAGTAGGTTAAAGTAATTATGCATTTTATTTAAACGCTCGCCAATTTATTATAAAGCGTGTTTTATGCTAATGATGGGATCGACTGAAAGGATATAATTCAGTGGAAGCTTTCTACCACTGTTCCTTAGTTTCTTCGTTAAGAGAGGCTAAGGTTCAACGAAACCCCGCTTATTCTGCACCGTTGATGGTGGATGGTGATGGTATACATTAAATCAGACTTTCTTTTCGACCTGTGTCGACCCACGTAACTCATGACCAGAGAAGGTCAACAACGTTTCATTGATTTATTTATTAGTACAGCGCAAGTTTGCTCGCAAACATTTTCATCAGACGTCTCAGAAAAAGTGCGCAGATTTTTGTTGTAATGTCGTGCAGCAACCTTAAGATTATGGTAAATTTTAAAGAGGGCTAAAAGAGAGTGTTGTAAATACACAGCACTCGTGACTCGAGTGGAGCCACAAATGTAAGAATGCGAATTTGCATGATAATGTGCATCGGCGAAGAAGTGGCTCCACCGGCAAACGAACAATATGCTCGGGATTATCAAACAATAACAAAAAAGTGCAATATTTTCTCTTTCTTCGCTCTTTTTCGTTGATGTTGATGGCACATTGTTAAATGAATATTTTCATTTGATGGCATTTAATATTATTAAAAGTTTAGCAAAATTGTGTCTTTTGCTCACCGAACTAATTTCGCTTTGTTATCCGGATCATTAATTTAATCAAAGAATATCTAAAGTAATTCTAATTCATTACGTATGTTACATGTTGAAATTACATATGCATTTGAATTTGAATGAGCTTTGTGAAGAGTTTTTGGAGAATAAAGGCGCGCATTTGCATTAGAAGTTGCGCTCAAGCGCAAGTTAAGATTTTCTCTAGTTTTCCATGCGTTGGCACTGAACAACGAGTCGCAAAATAAGCACAACTAATAAGCGCCGCGAATACGCGAATCAGCCAGCCACAAGAAAAGGTTAAATAAAGTTTACTCATTTGTGAAGCGTTTCATTGTTGCGACCTTACGTAATCCCGATTTGTAAGTGCATCACGTATGCGTCTCCTGCTCTTCAGCTTCAGCTCGAATCAGCATAATTGAAGTCACTTTTTCTCCGCCGCCAACGTACAAGACTTTTTTGCCGCGAAAAACGTTAAAATGTTTCGTCTCGCTGTCAGGAAAGGAAAAAATGTTAAAATCATTAGACACTGCACATTGTTCACGTGTGCGCAATGTCACATGGTATTATACGAGGTGCTTCATCAGAAACGACTTCCATTCGAGCAGAAAAAAGCTCGCAAAGTGGAGTGAACGAAGAACCGCCGCCGCCATCATACAATACAAAAGCATCCATCACACACGACGATGGGCGACGACGACTAGTTGGAAAAACAGGTGATGTCAGGACGCATTTTCCCTCCATTAAGTACAAAGGACACGTAACAGCCTTCATTCCCTGGCTTATGTAAGTATACCTAGGCTAGCGCCTCTTAATTCGAAAGAGCTCTCTTCTTGCTTCGCTCGCTCGAAAGGAATGAAAGCATGGCATATAGAAAGGCAGGAGGCAAAGCTTTTAACCAGAATCAATACAACAAAATGTCCTGTCCTCGGTGCTGCCTGCTATCTTTGGAACATATATCTTAGTCCTTAAAGGACACCACTAGTTACCCGCATGCCTGGGCCCGTGTGTGTGTCGCTTTCCGGGGGCACTGCCGACATTTATCGCACGACTACACCGAAATATCCGCACATCGCATCGCATTTTGCTCGGACACCGAAAGAAATAAGCGTAAACATCGTCGCTACGCTAACTAAAGCGCACAGAAATGCAGCAAATCGCAAACATTGCCAAATGTTGTTTTTCGATTCTTGGAGCGCGCGTGTGGAATTGAAACAATTAAAACAATAAAATTATAATCGTAATTTCGGTTTCGGTGAGTGCATGGCGTGGCACTGCTGAAAATAGTGGTTTTTGGATGAGACGCCGAGATTGGTTTGGTTCGTGCCAAGGTCCATGAAGTATAATGAAATTACGTAAATTGGAAGGAAGGTGCGAGATTGAATGTAGTCCTGACAGACTTGCGGTTGTCCGTATCACGGTCGCGCACTGCCACTAGGCTCGTCCTTGCCTACATCCAGCCAACACGTATATAAATGATTCTCCTCCTTCGCACAACGCGCTTTATTCCAGACAATTAACAAGGGTCGAGGCTCGGATTGAATTCAATTATTGAGGTTTAACAGGTGTGTGACTTGGTCGAATTAAATTAATTACGTGTCGATTTTCGAGGTATCATTAAAAATAATCAAGCGCACATGCTTTCCTACAAATTCATAAATTTAGTGATGCTAGACTATGAAAAAGCGCTAGTTTAAAATGTAAACTTTGCAAAAATAGATATTTGTTGACCTAGCCAGGAAAGTGATCGTTTCCTAGGGCGAAAGAAGAGATGTCAAATAATTTTCCCAAAAACTTGTTTAAAACTTAATAATTTGGTTGTTAGAATTGAAGTTATATTGTTCCAAATAAATTTGTAAAACTCAATAAATGTCTTTCATACAATAATAAATCAAATTTGAAAAATATTTTCATTGCCAATTTTCAAAATTAATTTTTATATTTTGTTTATTTTCTTAGCTAGCCAAGAAAAGTAAAAGCTTTCAAGTACGCCGAGAGAGGGAAATATCGAAATGTTGGAAGTGTTGCACGAAAATAAGTGCTTGAAAACAACACACTAAATACTAATATTTGCTCATGTTGTTACATTAAAGAAAAAATTTATTCAAACGTGTGATTCAGTTTGGGTCGTTGATTTTGTTGTATGTGCTAGTAGTCTGCGTGATTGAATGCCTGGCGCCGTTCAGCGCCTATCCAAATTGTATGTGTATGGCGGAATGTAGGCTAAACAACGTATACATTTCGATTCTAAATGGGTAGTCGGGGCGCGCGCAAATTTCTGATACAATTTTCGACGTTTCGAGCTCACCACGCACCACGCCACTAAACAGATAGAATAGGATGTGTGGAATGAGCACGCCGAGCGAATGTGCGAAGAACAAAAAAAGACTCGCGAATGCCTTCATTTCGTTTCTATTTCTTAGGCAAATATCCATTTCGCATATGTGGAGGAGCCGGGCACGGACCTCACTCAATGAGATAGTTTCTACTTTAGGGTTGGACTTTTATGTGTTTCGGGGCTAAAACAGCCACTCGAATATATTACGCAGATAAACTAAATAGGCTAGTGAAAATAAGCCCATTTTAAGATGAAATATTAGTGCATATTAGGAGAGAAGAGAAAGTTTTCAGCTTGAATGTATGCTGGAGAGACTTATTGTTAATTCAATTGTCGCCATATACACAAGATTTTGTCTTCATTTCATTTCGTCCTTGCTTTGAGTTGGACTTGGACAGGAAGCGAACAAGAACAAATGAGGAGAATGGAAGATGAAGAATCGCGTAGTGGGTGCGATGCTGAGAAGTCGAGGTGATATTGTCTTTTTTGTATGTTTTTATTTCCAATTCGCGGAAAAAAAGTTCAGTTTGAATTTGAGTTGCTCTCTTCCACTCAACTCAAGTTCGTTTGAACAGCCGAAGAGATTGAGTTGTTTTTTATTCAAATCACTTTTTACAGCTCAAATGTCTCGAAAATATAACAATCATACAAAACACTAACCTTCGTCGCAGTTGTAGCAATATCGTAATTCATTCGACATCTCAACAACGCACACGCTCTTGTTCGCTGCCCCAGCACCCTCGTTCATCGCTCCACATAAACCCTCGAACGTTGCGCGTTTATTCCACTTTATTGAAGTCGAAGCAGCGAAGGTCCTCGTATCATAGCATCAAGTAATCACAAAATTGCTCCCGCCAATTCTTCAAATACAGGAAAACAGGCCAGGGAAACATTACAAGCGTGTCATATTTGTATAAATGTCGATGACAGGCAAGTGCAGAAAGCCTAACAATCCTAACATGAAACCAGAATCACGCACTTGGACTAAATATATTCATTTACATTCAGGATAAGTTTTCCTTGGTGCGCACCCTCTTCCTCTTTGCGAAGTGGAGAAAAACAGTTCGAAATGGGCATAAGTTGTCGTTGTTGGTGTGTCGTTGATGCGGTGTGTATATTACTCAAACTCAAGTAAGAGATTCAAGAAAGAAAGTGTATTCGCAACAATCGTTTTACATCCACTGCGCGGCGCGCCGCGTTCTCCTTCTCGCGCTTTATAGAAGGAAATAAAACTGATTGCTATCTTAATAGCGGACCAATCTTGTTAACCACCGTTCCACTCAGATCTGCTCGTACATTATTCTTTTATTTTTATTTGCAAGTGTGTATTTCGCCCAACGAAATCAACTTTCTTATCCTGTCTTTTGAGTGTTTTTATTATACGCACGCGGAACGGTGTCGGAATTAAATGTGCGCCAATGACAAACAATTCGCTGGGTGCGAAAATAGGAGAAAAACAAAAAACAAACAAATTAAAACGACAAATGTTTGCTTTCTGGCCGATGGTCCATCATATCACATCATCGGAATATGCGAATATAATGTGCTTTTCATTACAGTTTTGCGCGCGCGTCCGTCGATGATAATAAATACAGTACCTTTATTTGCACGTATGTTGCTCGGATTAAAAATAGTCAATCGAATGAATGAGCAAACAAAATATCGAACGATTGGGCAATAATTCTATTTATCCTGTCCGTACCTCGTTCGTTTTAACAACGCTGCAGTCCTATCCGAACGACACGGATGAACTGAAATCATAAAATCATAAAACTCGTATGGAGTACTGCAGAAAAGAGTACACCGAGTGTCTGCAACAATATTTGATGATTAATAAAACTGAATGTAGGATATGTTACTGTAACGTTCGGTGGACAGTTCAGTACGTTGCGTCGCGATTCATTCGTTTTGTTGAATGTTGAATCGCGTGGCGTGCAATAAACAGAATTTTAATCACGACATAGACCATTAGCACATTATTAAATATATACCTATGCGCGACGATATTACATCAGGCGCTGTTCGTTATGAGTATAGAATTTAATGTGTGTGTGTGTGTATTTTATATGAATGCGTCCGCGTTCGCAAGCAGCAGCAATATAAACATTCCGAATAAATTTCATCATGCGCTCATCGTTCGTTGCTAAACGGGCAAACGTTTACCGAATGAAACGACGTGTCGTCCCCGGTGCCATTTAAAAAATATTTTAATTTAACAAACAGACGCCCGCGCGCGGCGTCGGCTTTTATATCTTTATGATGTCCCGCGCGATTAATCCTTACAAATTGTAACAGACCAGAGCAGCAACATATTTGTGTGATTCTTGTTGCTTTATTCGTTTTTCACATTGTGGGCATCAAGCTACACTATACATATATAGTGCCTATAGTGTAAACGTACAACATTAATAAACAAACTAAACGCGTAATGATTTTAATGGGCAATGACATGTTGGCTCCCGTGTGCATTCTGTGAAATTCGAATAAAACGTGCTGATTAGTTCGCCAGTTTACCATCAGCCATCAGTGATGGGCGCATGATGGTTTTCGCATTTATTGCAGGGACAAAAACATGACGGAATGAATGAATGGACAGCGCACTGCGTCGTGTTTAATACAACAACATCCGTTATTAGATCGTTTTCGAATAGGTTTAGCTTCATAATTAATAGTTCAAACAGCACATGTAAATAATACGCCCGGCGTGCTCGCCGTTCTAATTTTAATTACGTCCACGTATATTCTATATAACACAAATATACTACCTAAATGAATATAAAACATTATATTTTCTGCACTTAAAAATTGATAAACTTTCATTAAGTTTACGCACTGCGCCGATGATATGGGTAAAAGTAGATGATTTATCATTCGCGCATATTCACTCACGCATTAAATTGGATTTAAAGTTAGGCAATGTCATTGTGCCAGGCAGGAGACCTGAGTTTGATTACATAATGGCAAAAAAGGCACTTAGAGGTGCGGTCAACAAAGTGTATAAATCCCAACAAGAGAAGTGAATTAAACTCTTCGCGTGATGCGGTGGTTTGGTTTGAAAGAAGTCTCGCGTCTGAGTTTTTTACTTTCTGCCTTTCACGAGATTTATTCGCGTTTTATCCCTCCGGATTCAATTTTGAAATGTCTACATTTGGGGCTTCAGGTGATGCCTTGAATCGTGAATCGGGATTTGCCATCATCGCATCAAAATGCCAAAATAAACATGTTTTATATGTGCGCGGCGGCAACCGGAATGAAGCCCAGAAGAGAGAAGTGGATTCGGTAAAATTAAATAAGTGTTTAATTCCAATCGACGAAATTCCTATAGAAGAGTGAACACGGCGGGCTGCACGCCCGCCAGAACAGAATCAACGAGCAAATCTAAAATGCAAATTCAGATTAGTGCCGGATTGAAAGAGCGCACCCGCTCGCGTCATGGTTCTATCACCGCGGAGGAGCAAACCAAAGCAAAGCAGCAAGAGTAAGTACCTATATTACAAGCAAGCATAAGTTTAAAGCTCTTGGACAAACATGGACACACCTAAATCTATAACCAGGAGCAGTCCAATAAAGTGCTACACATGTATAGAGAGCGAGCCGAGTATTAGGAAATCTACGGGGATTATCGAGCCGAACAGATCAAATCTGTAAGTTTGCGCCCGTCTGTCCGCCTGTCTGACAGCTCTCCAGCGGCAGTGATGCCTGAGAGAATTGGGTAAGTTGCTCCCGACTCGAACTGGATGAATGTGGCTCGGAATCGTGAGCATCAGCACAGGACGGTCGGTCATTCGGTTGGCACCAGATGCCTGTACGATGGCTGATTGCTCCCCGTCTAGGCGCAATAGGCGGCTAGGTGATGAACACCCGTGCCTCGCGGCCCTTTTTGTCAAGACTCGCACGAAGGCAGGCGGAGAGAGATGAGCGGCGATGACGCGGTGGAAATTGGATGTCACTTGCCGAGGTGTCACCGCAGTGTTTTTCCAGCCGCCGGCTACGGACGGCTATGACGACAAATCAAGCAGAAACAAATGAGAAATAACCGTCTAGCATCAGCGCGACTCGATGGCGGCTTCCCTCCCTGTTCCCTGTTTCCTAGCTGTTTCTGTCCTGAAGGTGGGAAGCACATCAGCGGAGGTATCTGCGCCAAGCCTCCAGCCGTCGACGGAAATTAATTCACAGTAGCAGCGTAACACAGCATCAGTGTAGAAATATGGAAAAATTGACTGTTTGATGTTGACATATTAAAACAAACTTGGGGATCATTAAAGCACATCAAGACTAAAACAACGCGTTCTATATGGATATGTCCAAAAACCACGAAATGACAATCAATTATTCTATTATTACAATTTCAATGGCACTCTCGGGCAATTCACGAATGTGGCTTGTGTGCCGCTTAATCTCCTTCATAAAATTTTACGCTCGCATCTCGGAATCAATATACTCAATGACGAACATTAAAATCATGAATACGACGACGGCAGTTAATTCGTTACAAGTAACCAGCACAGCCTTTGGTATTGCGATCTGATGATTTCCGAACAACTTTTTCATGGCGCGCATCACACACTCCTCGATGCCATCAAGCCCATCAAACTTGTAATAGTCACACATGGCTCTTTTTTTGTTGCGAACATCCTCTCATCAAGTCATTTAACATCTACTCATCTCTACTCGTACAAACATTAAAATCATCCTCCACCGTTATTACTATTATTATTATTGCGCTGTTCTGTGGTGGATTGGAATGGCCGTATCAGCCTCGCAGAAAGAAGACTAAGATGTCATCATCTCCCAATGATCATGTCGATCGTTAATTTGAAAATGGAAAATCGCACGCCTTCGCCGAACACAATTAAAACCCCTCCGCGTATAAATCAAACAAATTGATCACGCGGACTGTCGTTAGGACATTAGAAGCCATCCTCGAATGAGGTTATGTTACGCCAAGTCATTTGGGGCACTTCGCGCGAGTTAAAATAAAAGCGCGCGAAAATGATTTTATTGGTCGTATAAATGTTGTTATGTCGATTGGTCTTCTCATTGCTGGCATGAGTCTTGGGTGTCGTTAACCGGTAATTAAATGATGTTAGCCGGATGGACTTTTTAAAAAGGACACCGCACGATGATTCCACGCAATTAAATAGTTTCATAAATGATAATGCTGATGACGGAGATGAAGGGGAAGCCCGCAAGTGAGTGTAATATTCAAACATAAAGATTCTCAAAGGGGTGCTCACAACAAGTACTAAAACAGCACCACCGTCACTCGTTTGATGCTGATGTTCATGATGAACCTTCTTTTTAACTGCCGTGTAAACTTATACATGAAGAATTTTTTAATTATAAAATAAATGGCTGAGTATTGTAGATTTATTATAATGTAATAATATAGGAGGATGGAGCAGAAGGTATGAAGAATGGAAAATTCTTGAATACCTACTCACGGCTCTACACGTAGCCCTGTTAAAATTCCGTTGCGACTTAATATTAAAATATTGACGAAAACATCTCTCTGTTATTGCGCTTCTCCTCTCCTGCCTTGCCCGCCAAGGACTTGGAGTATTCCATGGACGTTGTTCGCTCAAGCCTTGTCCAATAAAATTCTAATATCATCAGTGATCCAACCAGGGATCTTTATCCTTGAGTTCGCGTATGAAAAGAGGGCAAGTAGACTTTAAGCATATTTTAATTAGAAATTTACAATATGTAAATCTACCTCATGTTCACGTAACTAACCATGATGCTTAAATGTTAATTGAAATTCTTAAGATTCATGCCCAAATAAATTTGTGCAGTGACCTCATCAGCAACATCTTTGAAAGCAGGCCCAAGATGGAGCTCTTTATTTTTCTTTGTTTGCGCAACCTCGAGGCCCTCACGCAATGTAATAAATTTTTCCAACTTCGGGTTAAATTAAGTGCGTTGAAATGGCGTTCTTTGTGCGATAAAAAGCGAAAAAGCGTCCTATCGTGTTGAATGAATACAAATTATCATAAAAGGTACTTTAGCGTAACATACTAGTAGTATTAATTTGACGATGTTCAAGTTGTTAGGCGATATGAAAAAAAAGTTCAAGCTTCGC
>JARJDT010003309.1:0-10216 GCA_030264655.1 Leptusa sp. GC000079
GATTTATAAAGACATATTAAGTTGGTAGTTGAGTAAAGACATCAAGGAAGATGTAATATATTTGTCGGAGTCAAAACTTTTTTCATACTTCATTCACTCGTTTGGTTATTTGTCATACAGCACAAGATTGTTTTTTTTTTGGAAATTAATTTCGTCCAGTCCAGGTTTTCATTATTTTCAATGAAGTGAAACTCTTCAAGAGATAATTTTCAATTTCTCATGTTTCTCACATTTATCCTTGAATTCTGCACGGAAAAAGTGCGTTCTTTTACTTGTCACATTGCAAGTCACAAGCGCAGTCACAAACGTATAAAAATGTGTATTTTATTACATTAAACTACATAATGACTGCAAAGTGTAGTGCACACTTATTCGTAAACGTCCTAGAAGTTTTTGCAATGTCTTTATTTGTCTCTTGCTTTTTTCGCGTTTTACTTGAGTAATTGCTCATGAGCGGATGTGCCAAGCAAAGACATCACTTATTAGCTTGCAAAAGCAAACAGAAACATTAACTCATCTCCACTCCTAGTCGTAGATATTAACGAACATTGATAATAGAGGGTTGATAATACGGAAAGGTCTTGGTCAACCGTCAAAGACAAAACCGCGATAATTACTAAAGTTTAAAGCGATCTCGTTGCAATGTACGCTGTTAAAATGCTCCAAGTAACCAAAGGGTTGCGAAACGAAGGCAAGAGTAAACTAATGTAGTTCAGTTCACGCTTGCCCTCAACTACTAAATCGACTTTCTTGTCTTGATATTCCAAGGCTAAGGAAACTCATTCCGGTTCAGCGTAGGACAAGAACTCAAGAACTTAAGGAGGAAGGGATCTAATGATATAGAAAGGACGGAGAGATAGAAACCGAAACCTCATTCAATATGTTATATCAACATTCACATGCGAGCCATACGGATCATATAAATACCTAAGTTGGGCTCCTTAATTCGACTAATTTAGTTTAGTCCTAACACAAGACTAGACTATAAAAGATGTAGGAAGCCTTGGTAGCTTCGTTACTATCTACAGTACTCGCAGTATCTTAATTCGGAAATCGACCTTTGCCCTTTTGGCAAAGGCCAATCGAGATACGAAGTGATGAAGTTGAGGTTGCAAGTTGAACACATTTACGAATATTAACAACTAACAATTGCGCGTGAGACAACTTACTCATTGCGTTCGTCTCGTCTCTTGAAGCAACGATGTGTCGTGGGTGCAGGCACGCACGAAAATTTATTATTGCCACTGATTAATATCTTAAACCGAACGGTTTCTCGATGATTAAAACGCCGAAGCACTTTGACACCAACAAAGACAAGGTCTCGACATTGAACAAAAACATTAATTATTAACTTGGAAAGATATAAATTTAACAATTTTAATTTTTGTTGACTAATGCGGTAATAATTGCCAACCTTTAATCTCGCAATTGAAAAATTGTGAGGAAATCCGAAATTTAATCCGAAAATCTCGGCATTTTTTTTCCTTCTTAGACAAACAGACGCAATCGATAAATAAACACGACGATAATAAGCAATTAAGATCTGCACGGATTATTGCAAACATTAATTGCCGTCTTGTCCTGCTGGTGGGTGGATTGGAATGCGTCCCTTTTCGTTTTCTTCTCGTTGCGTTCTATCAAAGTGGGCATCATTGATGGCTAAATGGCTGGCTGGATGCATGCGGTCGTTAGAAATAATATCAACGCAAGCACTTTCGCTCTTTTTCCCAACTGCATCTACCATCATCGATCGAGTCAACTATACAAGTCATAATAATTGTTATCTGCAAACGAAACGACTGATCTATCTTAAGCACGACCAATATTACATAACATAATGTAATGTAATAGGCTGCTAGGTAGACGAACAGTGCATTCTCGTATATCACGTTAATATTGTTGGTATTATATGTAAAAGCTGGTGTACTTTAATGGTTAATAATATTTAAGATAGGTGTTCAATGTTAAAGGTTGCTTCGTTTGCTTAGCATAAATAATTTTCCTTGTATAACTTGCAACATGAGAATAGTCTTGATTGTTGTTGTTATAGGAAGGAAGGGGAAACTTAAATTCTCAACCAGCCAACGAAATCTTCTGCACTTGCTGCATTTAATTATTATTTAACGAGCGTTTGTTTGCTATCTTCGGATCTATATTGGTATCGATGCATTTATAATAATTTATTGTTTATAAATAGCTGGGCGATAATTGTTATTGCTCGGGCAATTAAATGCGCTTAAAGCTCTTTAAAGTATTTTAAAGCTGCTGATGGGGTAGTTTGAAATTAATTAGTCGATGTTTACGTGTGATAACTGAGAATAAAACAACGCGTAAATTATCGCTTTGTGGTAGGTTTTATTGAAAAATATCGTTAGTTGAAATAAATGTGCTCTTTAGGAAATTTACGATCGTTGCGAATGCACAAAGTGCTACACAACATTAGTCGAATGTTTGCTTTTTTGTCGCCAAAGTTTTTTCTCGCACTCGAAAACACAAGTTAACAAGAAAGCTTGGGAAAAACAAAGTGTCCCAAGCGACCGTTAACTACAAACAACTTATTGGTAGTTAGCA
Source organism: Leptusa sp. GC000079 (assembly GCA_030264655.1). NCBI lineage: Eukaryota > Metazoa > Arthropoda > Insecta > Coleoptera > Staphylinidae > Leptusa > Leptusa sp. GC000079. The sequence continues at coordinate 2,572 of JARJDT010003309.1, forward strand.
AGTTACACACATTCCGTTTTTTAGTGCAGAAATAAATAAATCACAACGTGCAGAGACTTTTTAAACATAAGTTAAATATTGATTGCAATTATTTGTAACAATTTGGCAATTTAGCGTTGTATTGCGTGTTCTTGTTGTTTGTTATTTGCCGAAAATTTGGAGGAAAATATCGTTTCGGTTCGTTAAACAACTCAAAAGAAAATTAAGATAAACACTCGAATCACGTATTGGAATTTTTTGTGTACCTTTTTTCTGCGTTTACCTTTTCGATGGCTAATTTACTACATGTCTACATGGAGCGCAAACATTGCTCGTTTCTCTGTTATATCATCATTAATCGATCTCCGACAAGGGGAATTGGAACAACAGCAAACAGAATCAATTTTTGCTCTCGATGTTTTTTTTTTTGCTTCATCTTTCTGATGCTTAGTCAATTTTTTTCTGCTCCTTGCCCACGGGTAAATCGATGATTTATGGTATTTGAGCTTGTGGCCGCGTAAACGCGCGTTTTGCACGTAATTTCATTACGTGTTGGTTTTTCGTAAGACAGAAGTAAATAAGGCGGAAAGGCATAACTTGCAAGAAACAACGAGCGATTGAATGTAGTCTACCGTTACACGCACGCCGCGGCCAGTTAGCCGCGAATGTACGCGTAACGTTTGTTTCTTCGCGCCAAGAGAGTGAAGAGAGTTAAGCCGTCCCCGAGGACACAATATAAATTTCCCGTTTTTCTATCGCGCGACATCATCGACGATGTGCGATTATTTATTGCCCTTATGCATGTGCAAACGTTTGTTCATTGTTTTCACTTTACTATTAGAAATTCCGCAGTGATCAAATTGCGTTTCGCTATAACCACCTGGGCGACAGCCAAGACGACGTCTTTCTCAAACGCTTAAACCATACTTTTCCATTCTTGTTTTTATAATGACAAAGGGTACATACTAATGATAAGGTATTGTTACTGACCTGCATTGGAATTCGTTTTCGCCCAGGCAGAGTTCCAAACATTCCTGCCGGGAATTGACCGCCTGATGACTCTTGGCGTAGCCGGAGAGACGATAGTTCTGGACCCTGTCGATGCACCATGCGCGTTCGCACGGCTTGACACCCAAACAACTCTTTTGGGCATAGATGGTGAAGACCGGGAACTGGGACTTTGTGAGTGCTCCTGCAAAATCGGTTCGAATAAATCAAAACATTATCAAAACCGTCGGCTGGTCGGTCGAGTCGAATGAATAGCCGGCGGGCAACAACGCCATTGCGAATGCAGCGAACGCGTTCCATGTTGGAAATTATTACTTCGACCAATGCCTTTATAAATGCGGAAACCGCACCGAAGGTGTATCTTTAATGCCCGAAAACGACAACAAAGTTAAGATTTATTGGCCAATAATGCCAACGACGTAAAACAATTTCGGAATTTCGTTTTCAGCGAGCTATTTTGCTTCGGCTACATTGCCTAAGCATACACACATTAAAACAATAAGCTGCTTCCTGCGTCCAATACGAGGAAATAATGTTTGCTGGCACCGTACAGTACGGTCATACGTGCACATGAACACCATGCACAGTTACGTTAAGTCTCGATTGATTACGCAATTTCCTCGTCAATTCGCAATTGCAACTTGCTGCAATTCACAGAACAGATAGAAAATTAGAAGCTAGACTTGGAAGAAGAAAAAGACGCGCATTTTCACATCATATGTACCATCAAATACACATCGACAGAAACTCGCGGCATTATCCTCTTGTTGGTAATTTCGCCAACGTATCAGCAATTGTTTCCAACACATGAAATGCGCATCAACTAATGTCGTTTCTTGTTTGTATTCTTTCAGGTAAGATGAATTAGTCTTCTTCGATGTGAAAACTCTTCACTCTTCATCAGACATAGAGGACAGCTACGCAAGTACACACACATCGTGTGTAATTTCATTAAGTCTCACTACATCTCGCCATTTATGGCAACTCTTAATTGAAACATCTTACCGTTAGCTTCTAATCGTAGCGTCGCTAACACTATATCGTCAGAAAATTTCATTGACGCATTCTACTAAATCTAAATCTACCGAAGAAAATTCTTTGATGGTTGGTAACAGCCAGTATGTAACATTAGTTGAATTTTTGTTCGCGGTGCACGTGATTACGAGTAGATAAATAAAAGAGAACTAACTAATGTGTGCACTAATCCGATTGGAACCAAAATGCATTAACAATTAAAACATACGTATTCCTAAAGAAAATATTGAAAGTGTATTAAGCTTGATGATGATGAGATGATGGAAATTGCACTAAATAAAAATCCTCTCCAGGATTCAAAGAGGCAGGAAACACGGGCTGCATGTTCATCATCAACACTCTAATCCGATAGCGTTACAGATTGTGCTCTTCGTTATTAATTAATCATAACGGAATGTTTCAATAAGCTGGCTTGGCCAAAAAGAGAATTGCGATCGCCGATTGCCATTTTAAAACTAATTGTTGATTAAGTATTAAGTGCGTTTACTTATTTGGTCTGTGATTTTTAAAGATAAGTGTGTTTAAAGACATATCATACGCAACATTAGTTGTTAGTTTGTTGCGTTGTTAATTTTGCAAAATGCTTTGAACTACTTTGTACAGAATACAATGTAGCCAGAAAACAAGAGAATGCAACAACATCAACAACAACCAACAACACAGACTCAAACAAGTTGTATATTTATTAGAGAGCACGAAATCGCGCTATTGAACGTCACCGCCATATCAATATCGAATAAACTTCTAATTAATTTAATTAATCCGCTGCATGTGCCGCACACGATTATACAAAATCCAAGTACAACACGAACCCGATAGTGTATTAAGTTTGTTCGTATATACTCTATCGATAGTTAGCATTCTAACTTATACGGGCCAAACCCAAGTGTGCAACGAATCTAACAGGCAACAAGAATAAGGAAGGATGCATTGTACTTGGAAGATTTATTTGTTGTGATGTTAATTGAAACTTGAACCAGGAAAATCGAAGGCACGGCTTTCAATGTTTTCTATGAGTGTAAAATAAAGAAATAACATATAAGTGTCTGGAGACTCCTATGCCCGAATAGAACACATTTCAAAATAGTTTTCAATTATTTGCTGAATTTAGGATAATTTGTATGTAGAAACAGGACTCATCAAGGGCTACCTAAAATTTAGATTGGTTTCTCGTTGTAATTTGACTTTAATTCAAACATTTCGCCTTACCTGCGGCGATGTTACGATTGCAAATTGGACATTGCTACGCATATTTCCACTTAAACATAGTGCTAATTAGTCTATGTGGCATCTCGGAGAGGTATTAAAATGATGTTTAATTTTGTGCTATAATGTTGCCACATACATATAAAGACGACTATACTAGGGGTGTTTTAATTATATAAATAATTAGATTTGAAACATTATTACAAACTTTAATCTCTGTTTTATATCTGAGCGCATAAAAATTTTAATTTTCCATATTAGAGTTTTTTTTGCTCAGTGTATGTGAAGTGCCGACACTCGGAAAAGACAAAGTAATATTAAATACAGCTTAGAGCTTGAAAGCCGTGCAATTATCTCAAGTACACATTGCATTCGACATTAGCAAATAAAGGTAAAATGTTCATTATTTATATTTAATATGTTTATATATTTTTAATTAAGGCAAAAAATGATCCGCCGGCTTTTACAAACGTTATTTCTTTTCGTACGTGAGTTCTTGGTTGCTTACTGCCCTAATAGCTGAAGCTTGATAGCTGTGGCTTTTTAATAATCTTGGCGGACGCGCAGCGCTGTTAATTAGCGAAATTCGCGTGAACGGATTTAATTGAGTTTAAATGCGTAAAATGCACGCTTGGCAAATATTAAACGTCGTAAATCAATGAGTTGGTCTCCTTTGCTTCGCCGCCCCAGCGACGAACGAAGAAAAGTCGCCAATGAAGTCAAACACCATCATAGTCGTCGTGATTTTTATTTCATATTTGCTTTGCTGCTTCTTTCGCCGACTAGGTCTAGGTGTCCGCTTCGTTTATGATATTTTTTCAACAAACACACATGTCGAGATGCGCATTTCGTTTTCGTTTTAAACTTCTTAAACGCTGTGTCAATACAATTTTATCGACGGCGATTGTGATGTAGTTGTGTTTGCGCACGACGTGGAGTTTTCTCTTGATTTCAGCGACGAAATTTCGAAATAGACATCAAATAGGGCAATGCGAGCAAATAGACAAATATAGAAGTCATAAAATATTGACATGTTCATCTTTGTGGATTTACTGCCTCGTGCCTAGTTCTTGGTTTTTCTAAATCTTCAAACATTTTAACGGTTGACGTTCACTTTGGTGACTTTGTTGTCAAACAAATCAAGCAAACGGCGTGCTGAACGCAAATAATCCTCTGAAGATGCATGCACAGCACAAGTAGTTACTTACTGCTGATGCTGAAGACTTGCAGGAATGAACAGTACAAATGTACGTGAGGCATCGCCGATCGCGTATTAAAATAATACCTACGTGCTGCCTACATTTAACTACCCGGTATCGCGGCTACGGGTTTAAAGAACGACACGACTATTATGAATGCCTTCGTGCGTGCAATTTGAAGTGAATAGAGAGCATTTCTTCATTTTTTTTCCTTTCCTGATTCACCTAGTTGGAGGTTGCAACGAGAGTAATCAACGAGCCATTCAATACAACTTGTTTAATTGAACACATCAAATATGCAATTTTTGTGTCGATTTTTTCCATTCCAAAAATAGTTGGACTCATGGTGTGGTATGTAATGTATCATGTACAATGCGATGATTTGCATTATGCAATCGTGTTATTGCGATATTGTGCGATTCTCGGCGGAGGAGGAAAAGAAGCTTTCGTTTCGTTTATTGGTACCGGCGTATTAGCTATTACAATAACAAGTTGGTTCTTTAACAACAACAAGCATCGCAATGTCGATGTAAATGCTGAATGCTGATTGTGAAGGATATACAAGAACACACTTTGAGGAGTCGTGATGATGGATATGGCGGGTCTGCGCTATGCAATTTGAGATAAACTAGCCGTTTTGTGTCTTGTCGATGTATGCCTCTAATAGTAAGTTAATATTGCGCAACTTGTACCATTCTTCTTGGCTGTGTGGCGGAAAATGTGCGCTGCAAACGATTCCGCTGTGCGATCCGTCAATAATGATACGCAAAGCGCGCATCGCCGCCCAATATTCTAAAGAGAGTCCGATTTATACAAAACGTTTTCGTTCATTTCGATTCATGATGCAGTAATGCGCTTTTCCGCACTCTCGAGGCCGCTTGAACCGTGCGATATTTTTCCCCGCTTGACCACGAACTCGAATGCAATCGCGAACATTACACAACTCGGACGGAATATTTAAGTGTATCACGTTCGAATCGGTACCTTTCTAACGACGACCATTGGCGATTTCTATGGATTTTACATTTATTTATACGGCGGAGTCGCGGACGCACTCCACAGCGAGACTTTTATGGTTAAATGTTAGAAATTTCATGGCCGGTCAGTCAGACAACATGCATTAAGGATGAAGGCGAAAATTGAAAAGAATCGCTTGCTACATCATTGATAAAATTATTCGTCGCACGTATTTCATTAGCAATTAAGCCACCGCGCACTTATTCCACTTAAAATCCGTCTGCGCGCGCTCGTGTTGCCTGCAAAGCGCGAAGAACTATCTCGATCGCGAATGTGTTTCACACCTCCTCGTTCGTCATTTCTCAGCATTATCCACCCATAACCAATTTGTGTGCTACTGCTCGAAGCCTCTCTAATCACCATCCAAGTGTGCAACGATCCATTAGGCTATTAGATGATGCTCCTCTTCTGCGCTGCTTCTCCCTCGTGCTTCTGCACATTTGCTGCTTCATCGCTTAGTTGCAATCGCGAAAAATCATATCGATACAAGAGAAATTACGTTTCGCCGTCATCATCAAGCGCAATTGCAATTTTGCCATCCATTCGTATAATGTACTTGCTTGCTGGCTGCATTCTTACATTCGTTTCGCGTTCGAGATTACGGCAACAAGTAGTCGTGTGTCACGATACGACATGCCGCGTCTTATTCCACGATAATAATTAGTAAACGAGAGCATCCATCGGCCTCGCGTCCAATACATGAAATGAAACGAGGAAACTGCACCATCACAGCCACTATCGCAACATCAAAAGCGAAGAACTGCGACCGCAGTTATCTTATTCGCACGTTAAGTCACGCACACGTCGTACGTGTGGACATTAGACGGACGTAAAGTGCATTCGTTTGCTGCACTCTTTAATCAGGCCTTCTTGCAAATAGTTGCGCGCATTTATTCTTATTAGTTTATCTTTCTTTTATAGCCACACTTAAACTTGAGCGCGAACAAAACCAATCGGAGCTTGCGTGTTTTACTGACTCGATGCAAATGTGCATGACTATTGACCATGCATGCTCACTGATAGCGACTTTCTAACATTGTATTATTCTTGACTCAGAACAAAGTCGTCGGATTTCTAAGACTTAAGGTACAAAGAACTAGCTCGAAACAGCCGAGCTTGTATACAAATACCGAGCTTGAACTTGCAAATAAGTTTGCAACTCAAGTTCTATAAGTTTATGTACTGCAGGAACTAGTATTTCACATCTATTCGAATTCATTTTGAATGTGTCCGGGAATGCATTATATTATATGTGAATGAGATTGCGACTTGTTATTTACTCTAACTAACTAGTTGGACAGTTAACCAAATCGGGATCAAACGCGCAATTCGTGATTTGTTCCCACAGCAATTAACGTAAATTTTAAATTGAGTTAATTTTTGAACTTTTGACGCTACTTCAAGTCGTAGATCAGATTTGGAGTTGCGAAATTTCATTAAATCTGTTTTTATGTGCAAATTAAATGTAATGAAACAGTTGTAATAGCATTGCTACACGCTCCTGGTGTCCTTTCGTGTTCGCTATCAAAGCAATACTCGTGTACCTTGCAGGTAGCAATGGAAATGATATGAGTGTACATTTAAAAGTGGATGCATAACGTAGCACAACGACATCAACTCTTCGCCGTCGTCTTCTTTATTTTCTAAGTAAGTATATGGATGACTGGTGTACTGGTAAAACGCGATCGCGTTATCTGTCGAGCGTGCCGATGTACATTTAGTCCGGGTGGCTGTCAGTGGGTCTGTAGACCAGCGGGTTTTAATCGTTCCGACAACGACATGCACCTTTTCGATGTCGTCGTATATTAATTTGACCAAGTATCGGATTCTTGACCGTCGCAACCGCACTTGTACTTTTATCTGCAGCATGCGCAGATTATGGAACAAAGTGAAAAGGAGCGTCTTGTCATTGTGTTATTGCATGTTGCGTTTTTATGCCGCCGTTGATATCGTCAATTTCAATAGACTCCAACATGATGCTTCCAGCGCGGGTTATTTTTATCTATAAAGCTTTTGCTTTTTAGAGCCGTGCGCGAAATATCTATTGCGCGCCAACATTCGCAACATGCATTTTATATCCCGATTAGGGATGACGACGGGTACCCGGGTAGCGGGTACCCGGTTCCAAAAAATATACCCGGTTCCTTATTTTAAGAATCGGGTACCCGATAATAGCGGGTACCCGTTAACTACCCGGGTAC
>JARJDT010003318.1:0-19894 GCA_030264655.1 Leptusa sp. GC000079
TGATGGAAATTTGAATAATTTTATTTAATTTTCTAAGTGCAATGCGTGTACATTAAATTATGCAACAAAAATATGAATAACAGAAAAGATTGACATAAATGTTAGAATATTTATACAAGGTGTTGTTGATTCACAGCCGCAAACTTTACGGAAAAAATTGAGGACACTTTGTGTGCAAATAAAAATGTTCATCGTTATTAATACTAATAATATATTTTAAGATAAAAAATGAAAAGAAAATGATAAATATGTTAACTGTGATAATAATAATAATTTATTATAATTATACTTAACTTGGAATTACTTAGTAATAAATAATTATGCAAACCATTTTTTTGTTGCTTTGCTTACTTTCTTACATCTTGTTGTTAGATTTTCCTCAATAGCTTATTTATGTTTTTCCTTTATACGTTACCAATAACCCTCATAAGTTTCCCTTCATCTTTCGTCCTTCCTCCTTGATGATGAACGAAGAAAATCACACACATGTAGACAAGAACAGCAAGTAATAGAACACACGCTGTTGGCCACAGCGGGATTAACCCACCGGCAATAGAAGTAATTTGTTTTATGACTGCGGGCGTGCTCACTTTATTTATTTTTAGCTGCACATATAAGATGAACCACACGAGCATTTCCACCCTGCACGCATCTTCCTCTTCAGCAGTAAGTAAGTACAACTTTTTGAAATGCTTCTTATTTTTCGTACATTTCTCAATTTCTGTAATATCTTTCCGCCCTCGTCTGTGTCTATAAGAAGATATTGATCGTAGTTGCATGTGTATGATCAGATGGCATCAGTGATTGTGACTATGAACAATATGGGACCACAGCAACTGTGCCATCGGTTTGCTATTGGATCACAGCGGGAACAAAATTGTCGACGTCGATCGTCTTTGGAGATTCAGTTAAACTTTTTAATTCGATACATTTGAGCAAGTTGCGGACTTATTCTTCTATAGTTTCTACTTTTGATGTCTAGGGAATTGCCGGTTATATCACAGCTTAGGGATCAAGAGCAAATGTATTGACTTATAGAAAGTTGAAATTGTTGTTAAAAAACTAGCTTATCGCTTTTAGCTCTACAATTATAAATTTAATTAACTGAATTAGTTGAGTACGAATTCAAAATCGCATTACATTTTACAAATTGACTAGCAAAACTTTCACATTGCAATTTGCAGCCACTTGCAACTGCGGCAAACAATTGATATTGCGAAAAGTTGTAACAGTTTGCTGTGACACCGGAATTTTGCTATTTACAAAATATTTAAATAAGTTTTAATTGACCTATCATTTTCTGCATAATTGCATGCGCATACACTTTCAAATTAAACGCTCTACCAAAAATAAAGTCACACAAAACAAATATTTGCCTTTTTGCGAAGCGCTCAATTTCCAACATAATAAAATACTTAATAAACTTAATTAATGCGGTGTTTAGTTTAAAATTATCATAAAACAGGCGTGCGCATTATTTGTGCATTCATAAAGAACATACGCACCTTTTTAAGCGTGTGTTTTTGTCCTCTTACCTTTTTGGCTCTCTGCTCAACATCATTATATATGAATATCCTCTTGTTTTCATTATGTTATTTATCCTTGTGTAATTTTATTTTGCGTCCGTTTCTTGCGACTTGCAATTTGATTGTGTGTGAAAAGGACCCCTTGAAAAAGCGACAATTTTATATTATAATTGCCGTTATCACTCGACTAAATTAGGGTGTGTGGCAATTTTCGGCCGCACACTTATTATTAGCAACGCTGAGGGCTTGCTACGATTGTTACGGTTAGAGACCCGGCGACCGCATGACCAACAAGGAGTCTGCATGCGTTCGCACATCGTATATGTATAATAAGCGCTCAGTTTTGAATCCTTCGGGGTCAGAGTGCCTTCCACGCTTTCACTCTCACAAGCCATGGCTTTATTCATAAATACCACCTTTCTACTGCCTCCTGCTGGAGATCTTTAGGATCTTTATTTTGTATTATATGTTGTGCAAACATCAACCACAGCACGCACAATGACTATAAACCTACAGGGTTGGGCAGAATACAGACATTTTGCGTCGGAAATATGCTGTTGCACTTTGTATGAGGCCAGAAAACAATGCTACACTTTGGACAAACAAAACGAAAATCCAATTAGACCCTACTAGAGTTCCATTTTCCACGCAACGTGTGTATTTTTCTAATTACATATAGACAAGGTTACAGGGTATGCCACAAATTACCGCAACATCTGCTCGCGAATACTTCTATTTACAAAAAAAATATTTTGTTTAACTTTTTATATTTTAATGTCAAGTTACTCCACGTATGAAACATGCAAATAAATTATTTATGCAAATGTAGTGGAAATTATTGCTAAATGTATAATATGATAACTGCTCCTCTCTTTACTTGAATAATTGTATATTAAACATAAAGTTGATACATGGTTAGCGCAGTGAGTGAATGTTCAAAGGGGTGGCTTGGTGCAACTCCCTACTATCCATCCGGACATAATTCAGCATTACACTGTCTGTTTCTGCGTATGGCGTGTAAATCGCTACTATAAATATTATCGTCGGAAACTCGGCAGTTTCCAAATGGCTTTAAATCGACAGCTGGCCACGTACACGCAAACGTGACGCCAACATAATTCAGGTACGGACCAAAACACATTTTTCGCCAATCTCTCGAAATGGCTAGCTTATTGCGCCATGGCCTGTTGCACCCTGTATAATATACACTTGCGGGAAAAAGAGACAGCTCAATGACAAATCGTCACACACGGATAAAATTGTCAGAGGATTGGATGAAGAAAACGAAAATGATTGAAAACTTTAGCTGTGGCCGCAACGAGATTTATTTCTTTGTGTTGAATTTATGACAACATTATAATATAATAAACACTTGAATTGCGCCATTCCGCGCCATTGAAAACGGCGCAACAATGGCAAATAATTGTTTTAGATTTTAGTATAAAAGATTTTTAATAAATGGTGCATGTTAAAGAAATGAAACAAAGCCAAAAACAAACATAATATGAGAAAAAATAATAATAATACTGAAAAATATAAAATAAAAATGGAAATGTTTTTGTTCGTTACGGGTTTCTGCGAGCGAGTTTCGTTTTATTGTCAATGGCTCGTCATATTCGCGTTGTTATCGCGACTTTGTGAGCGCTATGGAATGGAATGAACCGTAACATATTCGATTTACGCACTGATAATAAATATCCCATGGAAATGTAAATTTCGCAAACGCGTACTCCAAGCCGTCTTTTTCTACGTCAACGTCAGTGTATAACTCACACACATTCACGTCGTAACAGAGCCCAAGACGCTATACAGTGTCGCCAAGATTTTTTTTAAGTAAACTTGACGTGTTTGCACATTTCGTACGTGCTGTATAAGTTACCAAGTCGAACATCATGTTGAATTTTCACTTTTTTGTCGAGGATTTTTTCACCATTACGTGCGTGCGTGGTGTTTGTAACTTGAACGGGTGCAGGCAGGATTTGGATCCAGAATGGTTTCGGGAACGCGTGGGTTAAAAAAGTCCCGTTTGCCGATTATGTTCGGCTTCTGTTTGTAAAAGGCAAACGGAAGACAGGAGGAAAATGGAGCGATCATTCAAGATTTCCCTTCACTTACAGCCGCACGTTTATCGTCGACTTACGCGCATTGCACTACTCTATGGAAAACAAACATATGTGCCAACGATTTTCCAAAAAACTTTAAATTTGCAAAATGTTACAGTACAATCGATAGGTTTTTTTAATACTTTTTGCTAAATGAAAGTTTTATTTCTTTATCTTTTATAGCATTACATAACGAATACAATGATGAATAAAACATTTTCATTTTGATCAAGCTAGTAAGCGAGTGCGGAGGTTTCTTTCCTCTGTTTGTTTTCCCGACTGGCTGTCTTTTTGGTTTAGCTTTGTTTGATATTCTGCTGTTTCGCTGTTTGATGATGATTCTTCGTTCTTATATTTTTCAGGTAATTTATCTTTCGTTGCGCGTCATCCAATTTAAAGAAAGCTTATTTGCAGTCGGTTGCTCAATTCGCGAAACCTCACTTTCTCATCGTGCGCTGCCGCCAGACACGCATCTCGTTCTCCCACCTTTTCATTATCTTCCTCCCGCAGTGGTGGTGTTTTTCTGCCGCTTCTTTTCGGCGCCAATTCTCGTTTTTCGCAACCCCCCAGCTCAAGTTGGCGTCAGGCTCTGATGTTCCGAGCGTATAATTCGAAATCTAAAGTGTATCAAACGACCTCAGGTGCAACTTGCGGAAAATTCGCTCGTAGCCCGGCTCCTTCACATCTTCATTTCTGATGTTTTCTATCGTTTAGCTTCATACGTTGGCAAACATTTCGCATCATCACATTCGCATCCTGACTCTTGTGATCTTTCCAATGTCGCCAGATCGAAATTTTCTAAACGAGTGAATGAATTAACCTGCTTGGCCAGGTTGAAACCTTTATAGTTGGTTTCCGATTAAATTGCCCGTTTGAGTAATTTTACTCTTCATTAACGTTCGTTCTTTAAAAACGTACAAAAAGCTTTTGACATGTAATAAAATGGTTGCTTCTTAAGTTTTTAATTTCACAAATGTTTGTGAAAACCGCTGACTGACAGACAGTTTGTGCCAATAGATTATTAAATTACCATTTACTCGAACTTACCCTCTCGTTAGGTCATGTAGAAACGGTACAGCCGGCTGCCGGTACTCTGCTGCTTTTATTTCACCGCCACTGTTATGCTGCTGATACATATACACATTAGTCAGTGCCTGGTTGCTCTTCTCTGATTAATGAACGCCCCCGCATCGCAGTTCGTGGCTGTAACTAACTGAGCATGCCGCAAGAACTGATGATTACTACTTGTAATTAGCAAAAAGTAGTACTACTACTATTTATGCCAATATCAATTTTCCATCATCCCGCTATGCACCAGTCATCTATTCATATACTTTGCATTTGCATGAAAATTGAAATTCCTTCTATTTTTTTTTTATTTTTCAAAGATGAAATCAGATGATGGCTACAAAAATATTACTCTTTAATCCCAAAATTCTTCGTTTTTAGTTCGGAGAATCGGAGAAGTCGCGGTTTTTGATTCCCAGAAAAAGCGAAAAGATTTCAATAATATTTGTACAGTCGGCGGGTATTTGCAAATATTTTTCATTTTCTGTCGGTCTACAGCTAGGTCCAAGCAAACTCGCAAAAAATCCTCCCACAGATGGGAAACGGCCGGCGCTTGTTTTACTTTGATTTGCATATACAGAGAGCATCGCTGGAGCGCAAATAAACCGCCCCCCATGTGTCGTCATCGTCCTTCGGCGGCAGCTTTCTGTGATGTGATGGTTGCGCCTATACATCGTTGTACCGGGGTCCAATAAACGTTATGTTCAAACAGGGCCAACCGCAGCATGCACACCATAATACTAAGAGCGTTTGAACAGCATCAGCCATCGAGGAGAGATTAACGCGTTGGTGGTGTAGAGGACAAAGCAACTACCAAGTGTCTAGCAAAAATATGCCAAAGAATTGCTTTGACCGGAATCGTTGAACTTTTTATTTAATTTCATTTTCCCGGTTGAATTTTTTGAAACCAGGGAAAATAATTTGAACACCCAGTGTATAATACACCAAACTGGTAACAGCTATATCGTTTGTTGGCGTGTTAATGAAATTGCAAATCAGGCACTCGGGTTGACCATATGGTTTTGAAAAAGTGCGTCAATCGGTAACCGAGTAACCGAGTAACAGCTACTGTTTCGATGGAAATGTGAAAGTGTTGACTGGAAATTTCAATTGCTGGGCGCGATGAATTTCAAATATCGGAATGGAAATAAAACAAATTTACATTTTGGAAATTTAGCATATTTGTTATTTCCAAGGGGGCTGCTAATTTGAAATACAAATAGCAATTTCAATCCAGCTTCGAAGTGTAATTTTGTTTTGTGTTAAAATTCAGCGACTTTGGGCAATTTGTTACAATTTTTTGTAATTTATACAATAGGATATTGTGTCGTATAGTGTTTATAAGCGTCGACGAGTGTGTTGCACACGTCCCGAATAGTAATGATGTTTTGATGATGGCTTCGTCCTTTGCACTAAACTCTTCTCGGTCGTTTGTTACCAACTCTGGCTCACGGTTGTCTGCATTTGGATTCGTTTTCCCATTACGACAAGCCCAGCCAATAGTGTTCATACCTACACGTGTGCAACCTTCAACCTTATACATTTTCCTATCGTGCTCGCACATCGTCACGATCTCGAATCGCATGGCATCACAAATAGGAGGAAAATTGTATAAGAACCAAAAGCATTCACGAGTGGAGTCGTCGGTTATTATATTGCATTGCAATGTCTGAGCCGAACGAACGAAATTTCGAAGTCGAGTTATGTGCGCGCAGTAAATGGAAACGACAATGAAACTAGTAAAAGTAAACAGAAAACCATAAAGAAAACAAAGAAACTAAATAGAACTAAATAAAAATACTAATATAGAAATGGAGACTTTGTGTGAACGCCTGTGCCTGTGGATTTGAAAGGGTGCAAATTCTTATTTGATCTTTTTCTTCCAGAATCCAATTAGTCCGAATGGTCGTTTCATGGCAGGCTGGCAGCCGGGTCCATAGTTGGACGAATGCACGATAATTTAATCGGGCAGGTGTTTTCTACCATACCATATTCTTCCAGCCATGCCCCAAAGAGATGAAGTTATGGCCCAAATGACTCTTTCACTAAGTGACCAAAGAAATATAAAAGAAAGAAGTTAATTTGTTGCTAGCTATAGTTTATTGCCAATGGCCAATCATACCCAATACGACGCCATCTACCGAGGGACAAGAATCGAAGTTTTCTGCAACTTTTAAGCAAATTCAAACCATCAAGTTGTATTACGACTGCACCAGTCTTTCTTCTAACACTCCTAAACACCTCACTCTCTTGACTGCCTTTTCTTTCGCTTTTTGGTCCATCATCACATTTATTCCCGAAAGCTGTCTGATGTTGGTTGGCTCAGATGCCGAGCTTGCTTTCCTTCCGAGTTGTGTGTCCCATTTGAAATGGAAGCAAACGGATGGTGAAAGGATTCCGCACACGTACTAGGTGGCGTGTTCAATTTTGTTCCGGATGGCGGGATGTTGTTTTATTATAGACATCCGCGTCTAGAGATAATGTTTAAGATGATCCGACCATCTCTCAACTACTTTCGACCACCCTCGAAGCCATTTTGCTCCAAACGCGCACTTTCCATGAACATCAAGAGTAAAGACTTATAAAAAGTGCCCAAAGTACGAAAGTAAAAGACAATCAGTCGAATTCCGAATATTTAGAATAGGAAACCATCAGGATTGAGGATAATTTAAGTCAACATTTGGCTGACACCTCTAACTCTAACAGGTACTGAAATCAAACACGAGGGATTTACATTCATAGGGGTAGACAGATTTAGTTATCACTTGGTTTAAAATGTAAGGATCGTACTAAGCAATCTTGGATAAACTATCTGTAATTTTGGGACTAAGACAATTTCGAATTACTACTCTGTCTGGATGCCAATCAATTCTGGTGAGTAGGCACAGGAGGTAATTAACAATGCATCAAGTTGTCACGCATTACATTCAACCCGAAACGGTGTAAATGAGCGTAAACCGAGCACATTGGAGATGCGTGCATGGTGCGTGTACTCTGGTCCTTAATTATAATTAACCGACGGGACATAATTGGATCGTCTAGTTTAGAGTCGTGATTTTGTGTGTGCCTAGGACAATGGCATCGGCACTGACGCATCGCTAAAATTGTGCGTTGGCACAATCTCAATCAGTGTCTTCCACACTGCAAAGTTTTTCCAAGGGTTCACTCCTGACCTTGATGCCTAGACCACCATGAACACCAACAAAAACCAATAGTTAATTATCCTGCTTCCAATTCCAATTAACAACGAGTCCTTTCAAACTCAAAATGTAAGGAATTTAATGTACTAATTGATGTTACTCTCATCAATTGCTTTTTTGCGTTTCATCGCAGGGCAACGAACAAATATGTCTGACTTTCCAATTGAAACTTTGTTGAAAATTATTAATAATTGTGAAGTTATACGTTAAGTTAACAGTTGTTTATGATCATTTTTCTGGATGTGTTGTATAGTATAGAAGGGAAGAAGAAAAACTGGGAGGTCCTGGAGGCTTATTCTATTTATTCCTCTATATCCTTGTGAAACTGTCACGGAATTAAGTGAAAAATGACATAAAAAATCCATTTTATGTGAAATAGTTATTTTTTGTGTATTTCTTGGGGTTAAAGTGGCCCATTTGGCAATATTTATTGGAATGGCATTTTCTCCCAGCGTTCCAAACATCTCGCCTATGCCATCCAGCCAGTTTCACCCGTTCTGTATATATTTTTTCCTGCCACTGCTGCGGTGATAGAACTAGTAGTGTTTGCTGCGCGTTTTTCACATTTTTGTCCAAAATCTGCACGGTACGGATTGCCTTTTGGCCTTTGGATTACTATAACTGAGTGTTACCACCCGAAAATCACCCACTACTTAAAACACCCCCAAACAATATTAACATTTTCCTTAACTGGAAAATAAAATTTCTATGTTATGTCTTTCAAGTTAATTTGCTTGGAGTTCCAGATTTGGACGGCAATTTCAAATAGATTTCTTGGAAACTCCTTGTATATCAAATATTTCACTATAGTATATTAGGTTGGGGGTATGTTTACGATGGCCCCAGCAATAATTCACTGATTATCGTGTGCTAGTGAAACGTAAGTGAGTGGTAAAAAGTTTTCCATTCGTTATGGCCGCCGCCACATAGACACGACATACACAGTTACCGTGCGCACACATAGCATATAAGTAATAAGTTATTTGTTGAGAGGTGGGCGTGTTGGACGGCTATTGTGCGGTAACAAATTTGCCCCCGCATGTGCTTAACTCGCGCTAGCCGCCAGCGAGCAACATCAACAACAACATGCAGCCGAAGCCAAACATTAGGTACAACAAACAACAACAGGATGACTCAATGAGGACGTGTACGTACAAAAGAAGTGATTCATTTTCACTGATGCGATTCGAGTCGAGCTAATGAAAAAAAGTCGAATTATTAAGTTACTAAAAGCGCTCGCTCTATAAATTACAACCGCGAATAAAAGCAAACAGCGATGTAAAGCGAGAAAATCTGTTACACTTAGATTTGTGGTTTTGTTGTTTTTAATATTTTTGTATTCGAGCACGCAGTTTGTTCTAAGAAAGTTTGAGCAGAAATTCGGTACTTGCTTTTGTTTCCAGCTTTCTGCCACAAAGTTTATTTTTAATTAATGGCAAAATATGTTTTATAAAGTTTGACAAATACAAGAGTCACTTTGTATAGTGTTGTAAGTGAGAAGCTCTTCTTTATAGTTATGGATTGCTCCTTAAGTTTTCCTGCTCTCGGAAGTTATCCAATATCAAGCGCGTGAGCCTCCCTCGAGTTCGCGCTGCACTCGTGCCGGCATCCTTGGCATCACTCTTTGCTTCGTTTTGCAATGCCTGCCCGAATCGTTCGTTCGTTCCAGATATCAGGACAAGTCTGGAAGAAAACTGGTCCTGGAGAGTAGTTGTAACAAGCGCCACGTTTTGCCTGCCAAAAACGTGACTGCCTTAGAAGGTAATTTTTCAAAAAAGAGGAAAACTCAAAAAGCGCACTGAACAACTAACAACTGGTAGACACATGAAGAGGCTATATTTTAACAGGACCAAACTTTTTCCAATTGATTTAAAGAAAATGTCAAAAATTTTGAAAAAAGTCCACCTTAATAAATCATTTCTGTGATTAAAATAAATTGACTGGAATTGCTCCAGCTATATGCAGAAATGTCTGGCAAGTTCGTTGAATCTTGATCTTGATTACGACAGGACGTCCGACGTCTATTAAAGTCTGAATTTGACTCTCGTCCACTTGCAGGCAGACAAGCAAGTTGAAATCATCGTCTATTCTTCACGGGGCAAAAGAAGTGAAATTGAGTTTTAATATAAAAGTGCTGTGTCGACACGTACAATATTGACGAACTTTTTTGCACGTTTTTTATTCGTTCGCGTCTTGAGATTGCTGATGGTAGCCTTGGCCCACGCGTTCTCAGTTTTCTTCGTCTTCACGGCCGATGCGATCGCACAGTTTTATGTCGGTCCGTCGTGAAAATTGTACAAGTTCACTTCGGCGATCAAATGTGCAAGTATGTGTGGAAGATGTTTTCCACGATTCTTAAAAACTATGAGGATCTATTATATACAAAGTGTTCACAATGACAATTTCATGAAAAATAAGTGCTTAGTATGGGGAATTTTAGCGTTTCACTTAGGCTTAGAGATATGCTCTCCATACCTATAAACTATGAGTATTAGAAGGACATCGGCAGCTGCTACAAATAATATTGATATATTAAATAAGTTTCCTTAACGTATAAGCGGCCGGCGTGTCGAACTTATGGAGGTGCACGCGAACGCCGCCAACTAGTTCTCATTACAGGGGCGCACTTGCAATTAGGGCCTCAATTTTTCAAAATTAACACATTTAAATACTTATTTTTTGTCAACAAAGTTTTTTACTTTTGTGGTAGTTTTGTAAGTACGGTCCTGTTAATGGCAGAAATACGAATGGCAAAAAAGTGAAGAACGTATCCTCGATTTTTCAACTAATACTTTCGGAACTACAACATCAATTTAAAGTTTTTAAATTTGTACACGTCAAATGGTAACATCAACTATATATTTCCATTTCCTGTGCACATTCATTGTGCCGCCGCCTTCGGAACACAAAAATCTCTTTTCGAAAAAAACTTCCAGAATATGTTACTTATGAAAATATTTACAAGACGCGATATGTGAGTGATATTTGGGAAAGTCTACATTTACCAAAGTCATCCTTGGATCCTTGCAAGGATGTTTGAGTTATTGAAAATTGAAACCTATAAATAAGTGCGCCATTTCGTTTTCATTAAAAATTATTTTCTTTTTCTTTCACTTTACGACATATAAATTTGTACATGGGAGACAAAACGATATAACGACCGACTGTGCAGGCTCATAATAACCCTGTGACTCCAAGTTGGAAGCACAAACGCACCAACTGCTAATACCCTAAGGGGTAAAGCGCTGAACTTGCTGATATGCTTTTTTATTGCATCGACGTCGCGATAATAAAACGATATATTCATAGAGTAATAATACGAAAAAAAAGGAAGAACGTAACTTTCTAACATCACTAAGTACTTACATCTACATAGCACTGTTGATAAAGCAAGTTAAAAAGGACGGAAAAGAGTCGAATTCAGTGGCATGAAATTGTGGGCAACGCACGACGCCCTGAATATAACAGAGTGCGTGTTTGACTGTTCGTCAGTCGTGTTTTATTGAGACGCTTTATTGCCGCACAATACTTACCCTTATTTGTATGTTAAGAAGTAAGAAGATTTCATTCTTAATGGAAGAATATAAGGCCTATGGCAGTCTGTATAAGCCTAATGGAGACGGCGCGCGAAAGAATAAAATATAAAAATACGCATAAAATTCTTAATAAAGTAGGCATAGACTGGAAAATTTAATTTAGAAAATTAGTTTCTATAAACCCAAACAAGTTCGTAAACACTTATTAATAAAATTAATAATAAAAAATATAAAATAAAAATTAAGCCTCAAAGTTGCTCTTCAAGCAGGCAACTTTTGTTCTCTTAAATCAACTTTTCAGTTTTCAGTAAGTAAACACTTGAGGCGCGAAGCTATTTCAGCGGGAAATGAAAAAAAACTTGCTTGAATTAAAGCGCGAAGTGTGCGGATAATGTCGGCTTTGAGTTTCAGCAGGCATTCGCCAGGATAAGTACATAACTATACCATTAGTTTGATGTATGAGTTAAGGGGTGTAAAGTGTTGAAGACATTCATCTAACTGCGCCCGGCGCCTTCACAAGTTGGAACACGCCAGCCTCGCATATGTCGAGCTGATCCTGATGGTGTGCTCGCAATATGTTCAAGAAGTCGGGAGACTTCATTAGAGACTGATGATATTTAACAACCACTTCAATTTGAGCTTTCTCACAATTTGCAACCACCTCAACCTGTTACGACCATCCGTCCGCCACCGCATACAGGAAGGAAGTCTTTATATACGCGTGCACGACACGTGCTTGCTTGATTGTTAGCTTAAGCTGGTACGATTTGCGTTAATCGAGTCTTCACCTCCTTACATTGACTTGACATGTGTCAGAGCAAGACTTGGTAGGTGATTTTCATACGCAACGCGTGCGGTGTTACTCGCATCTAATTCCTAAACTATACGCGGTAAATTAAAGCCGTCGCGTGTTGGATGTCTAAATTAAAACTTGATTAAAGACTGTCGGCGGAAGACGACGGGAGCAAAATACGAATCCTTCTTTTACCACCAATGGTTTCAATGTATTTTCAACAACGCCGAGTCTACAGCTAAGCCAAGATCCAAGAAGTTTCAACACCGCAAAATTGTTAGAGCTTGGTTTCGGCGATGGGGAAGGAAGGGTGGCAAAATTTGAGAAATTTGTTAGGAATCCGGGGAGACTTAATACAGATGTTGTCGACGATGTAAATTACAATAACATTACAACTTTGATTGTGCTCCACAATGTTAATGTTCTTTCAGAATGCGAGACGTATTCGAATTGTCACTTTTAGTGCGACACACTTACATTTCTCGCAATTGTCGTAATTTCTGATAGAATAATTTGTCTCTCATTTGAAGGATATTGTTTGTGTAAAATAGCGACAGTACCAATGCACACCCTTGATGGAGATTTAAACTTGGAGATTGCTTTCATTTCTCAAAAGCAAAACGTCTTTAAAGCTAAGTGTCACCACGTACAACTTCCTGATGTTTATGCATACCTTTTGGCATTTTCATGTGCGCGCACTAAGTGTGCCAAACTTGAATGTTTTGAATAATTCAAGCACGCAAATGCGGGAGCGTCAAAAACGTTCTGTATAATTTTTGTTACCTTCAACTCGCTGTAGGTATACTTTCAAGTCGGCAAACTTGTTTCCAACTTTTCGGAGACGGCATTATTCACCAGTCATATTTGATTATGATTGCTTTATACGTCTACATTACCATTGTAAACTTCGTAATTCAACGCTTGTTCATTAATTATAGAGGGTGCTTTCAAGTTTAAAGTTGTTGAATTCAACATTAAGTCTAATAATAAGTAAAAATTAGTATTTTTCGTAATTAATCATGTACTGCCAGGCAGTTCTTTTATTTCATTTTATTGCATGTAAACTTTATACAAATGAAACTTGTAATCAAAGTTTGTATCCTTGTAAGTTATTTTTCCATCAGGAACGAAGTTGATGTGCTTGTGCGTTAAAAAAGAGAAATGATGGAAAACCAACGAAGAAAAGTGATAAGGTCCGTTGCCCTTATAAATATTGCATTGCATTTTCACCCCATTTATGTATGTGTGTAGTATGCATTATGTAGGGAGTTTGGATCATTTATCTTACAGAATTTACACGCATCACTACGTCTCGTTGGCCTCACCTTATTCTTTATGTTTTCGTACCTTGTGTGCCGCATTTTATAACTAAGAAATATGGTCCTACGACACGTTAAACTTTACGAATATCAATTTAAACGCCGAGCCAAGAAATAAGCTTCAACACTGCGACTGTGAGTTTGCTAATGCGCTGAATATTTTGTCGCAGTTTAAATATTATTTCACTTTAAAAAGTGGAACAAAACAAAATGATAAGATAGTAAACAGAATAATCAAAACAGATACCCTAACATATATCAACTCACATTACTAAACACGTTACGATGCATCAAACCAGACCTAGATTACCGGGTGATTATTTCTTGTTAATATCAGGATATGCAGGATTGGTAAGGACTAAGGATAAATAACAAGATTAACTCACTAAATTGTTTGTTTTAGTTACTGAGGATATTTTTTCTTTCACTGTTTAACTACTTTGAAGAAAGTGATGTCACTTTGCACAGTTACAAATCTTTTTTTAACGCATATTGTGGTGTCATAATTTGTGCAAATTTGCTTTTGATTTATGCACTGCACAGAGTAAGTTCAAAATATTTATTTTAGTAAACTGTACTGTATTTATCAAATGATTTCGTAGAAACGGCCTTATCTTATGATTCCTTATCTTGCTGTCATTATTTTCGAGATACCATTAAGTACAATTGCACTTATCTTTGATATAGCATTAATTGTTTATGGAAGCACAAACTCGATAATTTTAGAATTAATTATTGGTTTTATTGTAATATGTAAGTAATGTTCATTTCAATTTTAAGAATGCCATGTTGATTTTTGTACGAATTTCAGGCTGGAATCTTTATTCGACTTGGTTATTCATAAGCAACTTCAAACGTCTTGAGCGCCTACAAAAATTAGACGAAATTCTGTCACAACAGAACATTGAAATATTAGTAGATAATTAAAGATTTAATATTTGTTATTTGTGATTTATGTTCCAAATTAGACTATACTTCCCGAATGGAATGGGAACAATGTCAAACGTCAATAACTAGGCCCAAAATATAAGATTTAACGGAGTTTCTCAAAGGGCGATGGGAAATTTTATAAAATATTAACCGCGATCGTACGGAGAAATATTCTAACAATTCTAATATTTGCACTAAGCCACTAAACCGATAACAACAACTTTAAGCATGTTCATGGCTGGCGGCATGAAATAGTTGAAAATAGAAACCGTTACCAATATGATTAGTGACCTCTATTGAGAACAATAATTTCATTTAAATTGTATATTGTTGACTAACAAACAGTTTGATATGGATTTGAGACACAGCGAGAGCAACATTCCACCTCAAGCAATCATTCCTTAGCTAGACAGTCATATCATACATACCAACAGTCTTATCATACAACGCGCATTTGAATATCACATTAATTTATGCTCATTCATTATATCGACTCACATAACTAAACACGTTATGATGCATCAAACCAGATATATAGAACTGGTTGATTATAGCTTGGTAATAACTATATATGCAGGATTGGTAAGGACAAAGGATAAATAACAAGATTAACTCACTAATTTATTTGTTTTAGTTACTGAGGATACTTTTGCTTTGTCTGTTAAACTACTTTGGCACTTGGCGCTGTTACATATTTTTTTTTAACGCATATTCTGTTTTCTCAATTTATAGAGCTTTTTGCTTGATTGCGGAAGAGTCCCGCAATAAATACAGTGTAAGTTCAAAATTATCAATTTGGTGTACACTAATATTAACTATTAGAAGCTTAAAGAGGCGATTTGGAGATAGGAAAATAAATGAAGAAAATGACGATGTCATCCCCAAAATACGTAATAATTAATTAATTTTTTTTTTATTCGTATAACAAACGCCTTGATGATGGCTGATTGATAGCCGAAACATGTTGGCAACATTAACTTGAATTTTTACGAATTTTGGAGTTGACATAATCATTTTCTACATTTACTAATATTAATATCAAATGAATTCGTAGGAGTACCGTAGTGATTATCCACAACTTCCGTATATTTGGGTCAATTTGTTCGAGATACCATTAAGTACAATTGCAATTATCTTCGATATCGCATTAATGGTTTTTGGTACAAACTCGATTATTTTAGAATTGATTATTTGTTTTATTATGATATGTAAGTAATACTTATTGCACAAGAATACGATGTTGATTTGTGTTCGAATTTCAGCCTGGAATCTATATTATTTGTGTAACTATTTCAATTGTACTGCATTGTTCAAAATTTTGGTACTATGTGCACACGAACCTTGTGAAGTTCAATCTTAATTATATGATGAACGTCTCGTCCGGATAGATTAACATATACCTATAGTACCTCGGAATTCCGCTTGATGCCACAATATTGAAAGGAGAATTTTTTCTCCTCACCAAATTCCCCATACAGACCGAAGGGGGCCATCTTCATTTCTTTAAAGCTGGATCGTCACTGAAGGGTTTATTGTTTAATGGGAAGGGGGGGAGTAATCTATTCGGACGAGACGTGAAATATAATTGTTTGGTGAAACACAAACTTGATTATTTTATAATTAATTATAGATTTTATTGTGCTATGTAAGTCATTCTTGTTTCACTTTTAAGAATACCATGTTGATTTTTGTTGGAATTTCAGGCTGGAATTTGTATTCGACTTGGTTATTCATGAACAATTGCACACGTCTTCAGCGCGAACAAAAATTAGACGAAATTCTGTCACAACAAAACATTGAAATATTAGTAGACAACCAAAGATTTAATATTTGTTATTAGTGTCGGTAGTAATTAATGCATTGCTGTGTGAACTGTGCTTCTAGTTAAGTGGGTAAAATGCGCCGACACGCAATGCTAAATTTAGGCGCGGAATTGTTTATTTATACGTCATTCGAACGCTGATTAAACCCATAGTCACACTAATTAATCAACTATAACCAGCAGTCCCGGGATGGAATTTAGCCCGTTGATTAATTCCACAAATTCCCTTCATCTAATGTTTGTACGAATGTGGCGTGCGCGAATTAGTTGGTTTACGCTTTGCGCGCGCGGCGTACTTGCACCCTAAACTACCCTATGCCCATGCATGCATGCACGCGTTTAGGTAAATCGTCCACTCACAAATACTAATTATTAACTATTAGCTGTAGAAATTTGAACACACACTGTCAATCCTAACAATCATCAATGTAAATTAAATTTGAATGTTTGAAATTTTGGAAATGCTTAAAAAGTACAACTGATTGAAACTGTTTAAACATTATTCGGATGAAAATATGCTGGTATTTTTTTTGCTAAAACAAACCATACGAAATACATCATAAAATTATACAAACATAACGAGGATTTAATTACATTTCAAATTGTATTTGTAAATTACAAATTTAATTAACTCGTAAGCCTTTAACGGAAATGAAATAATTCAATCAATTTGTCGAATTTGTTATGGAAATGGAATGCTTTTTCATCGACGAGGCGAATTACGAATTATCGAGAATTCTACGAATTGCGCTTCTTATTTCGTCGGCGTTTCACGTAATCTTAATAAATTATTCACAAAGAAACACGAATATACATATAAACATTGGCTTTAATATTCATCAAAGTATTTAATTTAATTCGATTACGTTATTCGTTAATACCTTCTCAATGTCAATTAAAGCTAATAATTTATACAATTTATACAAGGCAATAAATATTTAAATATTTAAATTCATTGAATTTGAATGAAAACAAATGTTTTTTAAACACCCAGTACTTGTTTTTCAGATTGGTTCATTTTGATTTTGCCGTATTTGTTGGAAATAATTTTGTGCCAAGTCGAAATGGCTAAGTGCGTGCATTTGCCTATGAATAAGTAATAAATAAAAACGAATAAAGCGAAGGACGAACCTGTAATACTCAAGTAATCAGCAACGAAAGCGCCTAAAAAGTTCTGTGGATGAATCATTTCTTTTGATGATGTTTTTAGGTGAAAACAAATTTCCAAGACTTTTAACAAAATATTTAATTTTCCTTGTTGATCTTAAAGTAAGTATTTAAACATTTCTTGGAAATAAATTACGTTTTTTTTTCAAGTTTGCCAAAAAAGATGTTTTTTTATAAAGCAATGGCCCAATTCAATTACAAATGAAAGAACGCACAATGTCACAACAATAGATGGAAACCTCAACAAGCATTCATCTTCTCTGATGGTCTACGTATGAGCTCAGTTTTATTATAGATCGCCAATCGTTTTTCAAAATTACACACATACACAATGCTATAAACTGGGAGAACAAAACTGAAAAGAAAACTAAACGAATCGTAAATAATAAAATGCGGAAAAGGCAACAATTGACAAGTTGCGTTTCTGCAATCATAAAATATCCTAGAGTGTAATAGCAGCAATCAAGAAAGAAATCAACTTTCATTTAATATTGTATCAAAATTAGGAAACATTGAGGTAATTAGACTTTTTTAACTTTGCCAACTTTTTGCGTAATTTTTTTATGGTTCATTATGGACAGTTTCGAATTAGGAAATTTCAATAACGTGTAACAAGTTTTTTACGTGGACTTCTAATGTCTTTCTAAGAGCACGGAAAAACTCGAGGGTAAAGTAAGGCAACCTACAACCTTCCAGGAAGTGTCAGGAGTGTATGTACTATATACATTAAAGTGAACGAACAAGCGTACCACCCGTTTTAATATTAATTAAAGGCGCGATAATGTATCTTTAACGAGTCTCATTATCCTAGCATAATTAATCAATGTCTTACAGTTGACGGCGATGACAACGATGGTGACGACAAGGACCAAAGTAAAGGGACGCTATCGCAGCTACTACTTTCCACTTCCAGTGAGGTTATATGATTTTCCAATACTAAAATTTATTAGTGTTGAAATTACAAACAGTAAAATTTGGAAATGCTCGAACGTCTCGTAAACACACAAACACATTCGAATTCGGTTTATCATAATCGTAACCGAGTTACAAAATATGCAAATGTTAAGTGCGGCTTAGGGCTTTTAAACAATAAATATGCTGATTTAAAGAGTGTCGCCGTTTTGCGGTATTTGTATGTACATTTGCAGTACACTTACTTACTCATATGCGAAGCGAACACAGACGCATAGAAAACCGTCGCTGAGTTGGGACCAAAAAGCTTTGTAGAATATTGTTATTTGTCCCATGGTGACCGGTCACCAGGAATAATATGTAAATTACATAAATAAACACTGCTTTAAATATCATATAAAGCTTAACTCGAATGACCGAAATGTTCAGAGAGCAAGCATATGAATTAATACCTAATATTAGAAGTATTTGTTGGTTTACTCCGTTTTTGTTGTTGTCGAAAGTTGAGATTTGTTTTAAATTTAAACAGTTACGCAGTTTCCTATTTCGATGTAGTTTATGAATTATGGCAAAATAAAATAAATAGTGTAATCATTTATTTGAAAACAATAATAAATCGACGCAATGGTGAAATCAACAAAATCGCAACAACAATAAATTTCGTAATAAATTATTCATGCTTCCTCGACGCAATATGTATGTATGAGGCATGAGGGTTGGTTAGTTTTGCAACAACTTTTATATTTTCAATCTATCATATTGTCAAACTCCATACGAAGAGTTTCCTTCAAAATTTCTACTAACTTTCAGCATTTCTGTAAAGCTTAATTTCAAAACACTTTGTATAAAAGTTATAGTTTATTAAACAATAAATGAATGTGGAACAATGACCACAGACCAAAAATTCTAAATATTTTATTCAATTTTTATTTTATATTTAAAATTTGATTGGACCACATTATTCGTAACATATTCAACGGTATTAACAACATTGTATGGTGAAAAATTAAACCAATAAACAATTAATTTCGATTGAGAAAGTTAATTGTTACATTTTAATATTAATAATGTTCTACAATATTTTTATCTAGATTTTCTGGATAGTTTTACATTCCTTCAACTATCACATTAAACAAGGAATGCATTTTAAATATCAACGAAATTATTATTTATTAATGTTCATTATACTTCTCTTATTACGTTTTGACTTGTAATTTTCACAAGAAAATCGCAAAACTAAATCTATTCAAATATAAAATTTATTATTTCATTAACTACTTCGTTGTTAGCGTTTATTCTCGCGTTTATTTTAATTATTTGCGCAACAAGAAGAGCGAAATACATGATGAAAATGCAAGCTCATTGCATTGTTATACAATATGACGAGGCAGACGCAGCTCCGCTGCTCAGCGCGCTCAGAAAGAAAATATGCGAGGAGCCCTCTTTCCCCGCTCTAGCAGCTATCGACGAAATTTAACTTTTATTTCAGCCAGCAAAATCTCTAACTCGGGATATTGCA
>JARJDT010003319.1:0-21275 GCA_030264655.1 Leptusa sp. GC000079
ACTTAAAGTGCTTCTAACTCGAAAACGGCTCTAGCCTAAGAATTTTTGTATTAGACTTTTCGATTCAGTTTTGCCTCCAGAATCGGCCAGCGGTGGGTCTTTTGTCACGGGACACCCTGTATATAATTAATTGTACAAGTTGATTGGAAAACTATCATACGTGCGAAATAAATTTGGCTCAGCATTTTGTCGCCCACATCAATTTTCAATTCCAACACCTACTTTAAAAATCTCAATTGTGAATGGAGATTACAGCAAAGTGCGCAATGCGCAAATAATAATTGTTTGAGTTATAAGTTGTTCATAGCGATAGATAAGGCAATAAAATGATAGGCATTCGATGTTATGTTTATGTTTTAATATGAGTAAATGACTTGTGAACAGGTATTGATTTCATCAGGAAGTATATTTATCTCTGATTGGGCCTGAGTGAGACATAGTGCAATTCCACTCCAGGAAGGTATCACTGAAGAGCGTTGGCTCGTTGTTGATGATAATTAATCGTTTCCACTTTCTCATAAACAGCATTTCTGCGGCGAAGGCGAAGAAACGCCAGAAGAAACACGTTGTCGATTTTTCATATACAAATGTGAAATAAGTATTCAAACATCGACAAGTTATGCTATTTCCATTTGAATGTAGATTATGAGAACTTTGTTTTCAATTTTCCATCAATGAATGCGGAAACATCGAATTTTCATAAATTTAAAACATGAATAATTTAATATAATTCGACGATTTCTATTTTCTTTCTAAACGTTTTCTTATATAGCGTTTATGCAATTTAAATTCAATTAAAATATATTTAAATTACGTTTTGTAATAATACGGTTGTTATAATATAAATAAATCTTCAGTGAATGTTAATAAGCATGTTTTCAACATTGTTTAATATCACCCACAATAATCTTTCAACAAATAAAACATACTCGCATTACGTTGGGTTTTCATTTTTTGCATAACTTTAATATTCAAAGTATAAAACAATCTGAGCAAGGCAAGACGAACTGTTTGAAGGTTTAAAAATATTTTTAACTTTTTGGTGAAAGTTGCATTCCCTTCAGAGGTTTTTAAGTTTGGTATGCGCGCAGAGGCGCAGGAGAGATTACTGTATAATTTATTATCAACATAGCTTCGTATTTTTTTGTTTTTGAGTCAAGGTAATTGTAATTAAAGGTGGAAGTCTTGTGGTATAAGCGCTCGTTAAATTACATATTACATCAATATGAACATCGTCGAAATACGAAACAACCACGAGCAACGCAACGAGCAACGAGCAAGCCAGGCCCAAGTTGGTTTAGCTTGGTTGGGTACGGATTTACGTTTGGTGCATTTTATCAAGAGGAAAGCATCTCGTCAATTATATCTCGATGCGCTTTTTATTATTATACATAACTAAATGCACACAGAAATGTAGAACATGTTTCCTAAACGGGTATAACTATCATAAGTATGACTCCGCGACTCCTCCTTAAACTTTTAAACTTGGAAGTGAAGAAAACTTTTGCAATTTAGCTGCTATTTGAAATAGGTAAACTAATAAACACTGGCAAATGTAAAAAAAAATGTTGATTTTTTTTAACATTTGTAAATTAACAAAGATTTCTAATGTAAATTGCATTTTTGAAATTTGTTTCGACTTCTTTCAATTACTTTAACGACATAAACATAACGACTTGCTTCTTACTCGTTCGCGGATCGTGTTAATTTATATAATTATAATTCAATCGATGTCAATTGCTTGGGTGCCTAATTAATTAGTTTACCATAATTTATTTGTAACACTTAATTAACCGCGTTAGTTTTCCTCTTTCCAAAATTGATTTCCTAATACGTTTTCAGTTTTAAATTTAAAATTCAAAACGTGTCACGCGTAAAGGCCTCAAATAAACAGATACGTGAACTGCTTTTGTATGCTTCTCACTGATTTCTGTTACTTGTACGTATTATGATTGATTACATGAACGAGTCTACTTATTGTGTTACAAAAAGTTAAATAATAAATAATAAAATGTGACATTTTAAGAATAACGTTTGCTTAAATTATTTCCGTCTGTATTGAATTTGGAACATGGAACATTTAAATTTCGAATTTAGGATGAACTGATACTGATTATTTCTTAGGAAGTAATTTAAACCATTTAATTTGCATCAATTGAAATCTGTTCCTTCAATGATTTCAAGTTTAATTTCTCAAAGTTAAACATTAAAATGTAGGCCACAAAGTCTATTCAAATTGTTTACTTCTCGTGTAGGTATAATAAACATACTAAACGATTAGAATTAGCTGTTTCTGTTTACTTTTTGGTTTTGATTGTGATTTTGCAAACTGTAATTGAAGACAACTTCAGACGAATAAATATAATATGAGTGAGATAATTTCGCGCTCGTTCCAAAAACGCTTCAATGCGTTAAAATACCTGCAAAACATATGAAAATCCAAAAATAAAAATTAATAATTGCATGAAGAAGGCAGAAATTATAAATGAGAAATTAATAATCAATCAGTCGCAAAATCAGGTATTTAGGCGAATGGCTCGATGGCCTCATTGTTACTTATTTGGTTTTGGGTTTCTCCATACATGCAAGTAGCGAAGTAGCAGAACAAACCGTTGTTATTATTTCGCATCTTTAACTTTTGTTTTATCTTTTCTCGTTTTCTCCAGCTCCAACCAAAGGCTTCATCTTATTGTCATCCAGATAGGTATTGGCGTATAATTAATGCAGTAGGTGCGCTAATGACTAATAACAGTCGCAGACTGGGACTGGTATGAAGAGATCAGAGATCGATCGCTCGCTATCAGATCGGTCATTGTGTTTATGCAAATTTTTAATAATTGGTTAAATTGGACATTATGACACAGGTGAACTCGGCGAGTAGGCGCACGTTTCAAAACGCGTCGCATTCCAATGTCGAGGTCAAGGTAAAGTATACGTGCCGTTGGATTGGAACCAACGAATCCAGTCTTTGACACCGTCGACACCGCCACGCAACAAGTCAACAAGAAACGAAAGAAGAACCGAAAGCTCACCAGGGCATTGGGAACTTCACTTAGGCTAGGATACATGTTACAAGGTTATGATGTGGTTTATCCTTTGCGTTATCAATTACCTATGCTCGTGGGTTAACGTGTGAATGACCAAAGAATGTTGAAGATGCGCCTATAGTGTTATTACAGCGTCATTACCTTGGAAAACTTTCGAAAATATTAAACTACCTTATACACATATAGGTCACTAAACCAGACAAACCAGACAACACAACAATATGTTTGACCATCTTCGATAAAACATTCACTCATACACACGATATTCGATGATGTGGGCACTGGTCCACTCATGCATTGGTGAAGGATCTTAATGTTAATGACGTCAAAGAAAGTTGTTTTGGGCGATGAGACGACGTTGATGGCTATCTCAAACTTAAGTTTGTTTCGTATTGTTTTATCGGGAGTAATTTATCTCTAGGGAGTAAAGGCGAGTATAGACGCCCGCCGCTGTGTTTGGCTACCCGAGGGAAGCAGCGAAGGGCGGCTACGACTTGACTCACGTGAGTACTTACTTTTTTTCAAAATCAAAAGTTAAAATTGCATTTTGCAATGAAAACATCAAACAAAATAACTAAAACCACTTGATGATATATTGACGCCGCTCACAGCACGGTTGACAGGTGTTGTGATTTTGTTTTTTGGCAACTACAGTTTTCTGTAATATCGCTATAAAATCGACAAAATTAAATTGAAATAAGGTCAATAAATCTGTTTGAATTTACAAAAATAAGTCGTATTTTAAAAGTTATAATTGTATAATGCACAAAATAATATACAATATTCTTAATATTAACGTGTTATTTACAAAAATTGTATATTTAAGTTGCGCCATCTGACAACAATAATCAACATTAAATATACAAAGAAAAGAGATAGAGTTTAAACTCGCTAGCGCAACTATGAATCGTTTGACTCCCTCATTTTGAGTCATACAGGGTGAGTCAAAATTCATGGTACAAACGAAAACTAGCTATTGGGAGTAATATTTAGAACAAATAGTTCCTTTGAAAAAATGTCATATTTTCAATAGCTTTTAGGATATTTATATGTTAAATTTCATCTCGGCAGCTGACTGAAGGATTAAAATTTGAGACACAGTGTGTGTTTTGAAACCATAAAGTTTTATTTTATTTATTGCCATGCTAGGTTGTTTTAATAACAATCAATTGATAGCAATCCTAAATTAACTTAAATGTCAGATTTGTTTGTAGTGAATTTCGCACAAAATGGTTGACAATTGATTTGGCATTACTACAATTAAAATGAGTCCGTTGTTATGAAAATAAATAAAACTTTATAATTTCATAATACTTACTATGTGTTAAATTTTAATTCACCATGAACTGAAGAGACGAAATTTAACATTTGAATAACTCGAAAGGTATTGAAGATATGACATTTTTTCAAAGGAACTTTTTGTTCTCAATAGCTGCTACTGGACTCAATAGCAGGTTTTCGTTTGTACCATGAATTATGACTTACCCTGTATGTATATTAGATGTTTTCTGCGTAGGTCGGCGAAAAAATATTGACTTTATTTACATATTCGACTTGCTATTGCTATTGCATGATGAACACTGGCATAATAATTAGGTAATAATAGTAATAAGCAACATGGCGGATGCGCCACGAACTTTAAAAACTTCTAATTTTAAAATAAATATCTAAAAAACTGATAATGAACTACTTTTGATTAAACCTTCAAAATGTTATTCGTCAATTGCACAAACTACTAATTTATACGGCACACTCGCAAGAGTCTCAAGTCTCATTAGAAACAATTGTTGTTATTTTATTCTAAAAGCTGTGTTTGCTAAAGGTTATTATAATAAAAGATTTTCACATATAGTTTTACAACATTTAAAACAACATATCGCGCGCATGCATGCACGCAATCAAACTTCCTTTCGGACGTTGCTGTTGCAAGATAGCGCAGCGCAATACATCCTTTCAAACATAAGTAGAAGTACTGGCAAAGAGGTACAGGCAGGTATGATATATTGTTATTTATTATAATAATAGGAGTAATATTATATTAACGAGCCACTTGTCTTGTTGTTGCCTGTTTCGTGCCTGTGCCTGTTATGTTGCTTGTGTTTTGTTTCACTGTATTCGTATAGTGAAACAAAACGCAAGTTGCGATAGCTCTTCGGTGCACAACTCATTACAAGTTTTTCATTTTGTATAAGTACATACTGAATTAGCTAAGAATTTTCCTGGGTATGAAGCAATTGCAATGGCAAACCTTGCCTTGGAAACTTAAACTTGTCAATCAAAGACATAAGTTATAACTTGATTTACGATTTGCTAACGCTTAATGTGTTAGCTCATGAATAATCAACACTTAATGCGCTTTAATTAAATTCATATTATTGATAAATATCGCAGGGATTGCACAATTTCCCCCTTTGCAGCGTCTTTATAATAATCAAGGAAATAATATACAGGGTGAATCTAACCCGGCTCTACTTTTCTTGTTAGATTGTTAAGCACCAATAGCAGATGGTAAAATTCAAAGTTGTAATTCAATATTATTATAGTTCAATTAATATTCCCAAAACACAATTGTTTTCTTTTTTACAAATGACATTTTTAAATTCCTAAACCGGCGAAATTTATTTTAAATTCATTTTCGGCAAGTTTAGTAAAAAGATTACATTTATTCGAAATACAATTAATAAGTAATAAACAATAATTCAAAAACTAAACTTTTAAAAAAAAAATTAGTAATTATCAATATTACTTAATCCATACAAGAGGAAAAGCGTGAAATTCAATATTATTTGCTATTAGTTTAATTATTAATCCCAAAATTCAATTGTTTTCTTTTTTGTAAAATCACAATTTTTTTTACAAATGAAATTTTAAATAGCGGCAAAACTTTTTCTTTATCAAAAAGATTATATGTTTTTATGAATTAAATTCAAACACAATATATTTTTTCACAAATGTTAGTAATTGACTTTT
This sequence comes from Leptusa sp. GC000079, assembly GCA_030264655.1. Lineage (NCBI taxonomy): Eukaryota > Metazoa > Arthropoda > Insecta > Coleoptera > Staphylinidae > Leptusa > Leptusa sp. GC000079. The sequence goes on from JARJDT010003319.1 coordinate 6,018, forward strand.
TTGAACTCCGAAATGGTTCATAGCAAACCCCCGAAAGGAAAAGCGCAATTTTTGAGTCACCCTGTATGACACATTTGTCCGGTGTTTCATATTTATAACTTTATAACATTAAGGACAAGACAATAAAAGGAAACGTCGGTCACGTGTCTGATTCTATGATATGGCCAAGAATATTTTGTTACAACTTTATTATAACTTATTATACATACATTGAACAATAAATGTTTGTTTTTCAAAATGAAAACTTTTGTATATTTGAATTAGTTGAATCGAACAGGATTTTCTTTTCTGCGTGCGTCATTTTCTTGGTAGGTTTATGACATGCGCGCCCGTTGAAGTCACCGGCATATCCTGCTGCAGGAATCCTGCAAAACCCACCAAAGAAGTGAAACGCTTTCTCGACATCTCTTTCTCGATCTTTCTCGCGGTCGCAGGTGGTGGAAAGCGCTCGCGCTCGTACTCACTCACCAACAGCCACAAGACGGAAAAGAAGCGCGAATGTTCCGAAACGGAGAAAGCAACAACAACACCGTGGACGACGAACGGTGCGTTTCGCTTCCGTTTCAACTCCTCTCTCGTAAAACTACGCCGTGGATGTGTGCGTGTCTTCAGGTGGCCTGGTTGCGACCACCATCGAGTCATCCGCGTCGGCAATGCCGCAGTTAGTTGGTCGCATGAACGCGAACGAAGAAGTCTCGCGCTTTATAAGAGCTTTCAGTATACGAAGCGCGCATTTCCAAATGAGTGTTTGTGTAGAATAAAAGTTGATGTACATTTTGTTATTAATTAATCTTAGAATAAAAATAAGCGGACATTAAAATGGGGTGGTTCAAATTTGTGGGAATGCAATTATGGACTTGCTTGCTTCTTTATAGTGTTATTGGAATTATTGGATTGACACATGGTGAGCTCAAAATTAAAATATTCATAAAAAGTACAAATCAATAACTTCATTTATGTGTGTTGAGCGGTAAATAGCAAATATTTGCCGCCTTTCGTATGGCGATTCGAATTGAGTTGGACTTGGACGAAATGCCGGTTTTGTGGTCGACGCGCGCTTGGCTACCAACTTAGCGCACACTCCGCGAGCGCAATAACGGCACTCGGTATAATTATTTAACAAACTAATATGAACGACGCGGATAACAAACATACAAGCGACGTTTTCAACACCGCGACTTCGAAACTGATGTTAGTTCCCTTGTGTACGAGATAATTAAAATCAAATCAAATTTAGCAATTACAATTCCAATCACTTGATTTGCGGAATTGCCTATAGGTATCTCCTCGATGATGTTAAGATTGTGAGGAAATTCTTGTGGTTTATTTAAACTGTACATTTTTCGAAACAAATGCAAAACACAAATCAATTAGAGTAACTAGTAAAACTGTAGCTACCGTTCGATCTCATACCAGCAGAAAAGCCGCGAGAAAAAACCGCTAAGCTTTTTCCATTTATACCGAGTACTAACGCGCTCTTCATCTGTTTTTGTTGAGTGTTTACACAATTTCTCATTACCATACCACGGCGCAACAAACCGCAGGTTTTTTCGGTTTTCATCACCGCCAAAAACTTTAAACTGCCATCAATGTCCCAAGCACAAGTTTCGTTACGAGTGTCGATTGCTAAGTTGGCAGAGATGCGACAATGAGTTTGTTTTAAATTTGACATAACAAATTACATAAATTTCGGCTGCTTTGCTTGAATAATATGTATTGAATTCCACTAAAATCGCATAATTGCCATTGTACTTACATTTCTGTAAGTATAATATGATCTGTTATGAATTAATTCGCACTTGAGTACATTGCTTAAGTATAATGAGAAGAAATAGATTGTTTAATTACTTAATTATTACATTATACCAATATAACAAAATGTGATGTATAGGATGCAATGAGAACTTTTCGCAAATAACTTTTATCTTTGAAATTTTGAGCTAAAACTGTTGATGGGATTTAGCACTTCGCTTTCAATTTGTTACTTAAATTAATTAATTAACTTCAAGTTCCAAGAAGGTTAATCTATTAAAAGTAATTTATTCATAGGTATAAATATTTGCCAATTAATTTTGATTAAAAATTCAAATATTAGTAAAAATCTGAAAATGTGTATTAATGACATTGTCAGTTGGTTAAAAGAAATGTTGTTAACTTGAAATTTGAAGCAACAAGCAAAAGCAGAGAAGAAACTCCATCATCTGCAGAAGCATCTCACGACACAACGCACGAACTCGTCGGTTCTTCCAGCCACAGCGTGTGTAAACAAATCGCGCTCTATTTATCACCGCGTGCGCGTTCCTCATCGCGTTTGTCTTAACTCAACTTTTCACGTTCTTAATTTCTTTCATTTCTATAAGTACCAGTAATAAAACAGCAACAACAGCCGAGTAGAACTACTAAAAGTGTTAAAACCTGAAGCCATGAAGACTGCGTGCGCCGAATGTTAATAATGTTGTAAATTATGATTATGAAGACAGCAAGAACTAACTTTAAATTTATACGGCGAAAATGTAGTTGACACGATTTTACTTTTAGAGTTGAAGCCGTTTTGGTAATGAGGAAACAATTGACACTGTGAAATGCTTTCGTTTCGGACAGGACGAAACCAAAAAGATTGAAATTAAAAGTCTGCTAATTAAAACGCAGGCAGATTTAAGTGACCTGCTTTGCTTATTTGTCACTCGTTTCATTTCATTGCTATCCGGCAATGTGCCTATATGCGAGTGTCGTCGCTTTTGTTGCTTGCTTGCTGCTTGTTTGAACATTTCGTATCTTTATGTTGGCGGAAGTAAACAGTGACCTTATTAATACACCTCTAATTGTTAATATACATACGAGTAATGAGTCTTATATTCGATGGAATGTGCAAATACTGCAAATCGCATACGAATCAATATTTAATCACATCATTTGTGTGCTAAATGTTTAATCTTAATGCAAGCAACTTTCACATTAGTTTCGGATTGAGTCAACCAAATCGAAGAAACCAAATGATTCATCCGAACACGATTGGGTATCAAGGTGTTAATGAACTTGTTACTTGTTTTACTAAGATTATAGTATAATGATTGTACTTACAAAAAGTAAATAGTAATTTGTGAAAAGAAATGAGTAAATTGTTATAATAAGAAAACGAGACGTGCATGTGTGTAGCAAGAGCAAGTTCACTGTCCGTTGATCGAGAATTACCAACCGGCTATTAAGAGATTCTTAATCGAATCTGCTTTTGCGTGTAAATGTACGTACTATGCGCACACACTCGTCAAAATATGCGCATTTCCACGTTTCAATTTTTTTCATATCTGCTTCATATCAAGCAAGCGTTACGAGCGCAGAATTTACACTTATTGCCAGCGAGGAGTGAAAAGTGGCTATTAACTTTTCAATGTGTAGAAAACATATTCGCATTTGAATTTCCTATTCTATGCGCGAGGAAAACGATACTCACTAGCACTTGGCAGTCGGAAGAAATTACGCGTGGTTAAAGTGGTAACCTTGCACTGATATGTAGCAATGCACTGCTTTGCTTTGGCTTCACCGGAAATGTTGGCATACAGAGCGGAACCAGGCTACACTCTTGTCACATCACATTTCATGTCTTAATATTTCTAATATTAGTCATATTTTGTCAACAGGAACAAACACTAGAAACTTAACATTAAGGGAGTTGGAAATCAGGACATGGTACATATTGTTTTATCGGCATAACCTCAAATAACAGCTATCTACGTGGCAATTTAAGATTTTATTATGGCACTTTCGACGCATAAAAAAGTGTGCACTAGGGTTTCACGAGAGTGTTGATTATCAAGATTTCTTGTCTTGATTTCGACCAAATTTGAGACGAGATCAATACAAGACTCGGTATAGATAAATCAAGACAAGGCATCAAGATTAAATTTTTCAAGAAATTGGTCAAGTCAAGATATATCGAGAAATTTCAAGAAATTAAAAGAAAATAAATAAAAGACCCAAATTTCTTGTCTTGATATTTCGAGACAAGGCAAGAAGCGAAGTCCTATCCAAGACAAGAATTCTTGTCTCGCGTCACTAACTTGGTGCGTTCCTGTCGGATTTTTATATGTATTTGTAACAAGTTTTGCTAGGTTATTACTACAGTTGCGTTTGTTCGGCCATATTTGTTTTGCACTTACACCAAAACTAGTCGCACACGCAACACAGCCGAATACGAATTTCGCACTGAGTGCAGCTAGTGCGTACGAGCAGAAAACGTCATTAGTTTGTTATCGAAATACCTGTGGAAGGCAAGAAACACGCAAGTTATCAAGTTCTTTGCCATTTACGCATCATAAATGTACCGAACGTATTTGCTTCTGGTTTGAAGTGCTTTGATTTAGTGCGCACGTTTTATTAGCGTGCGTGCCTGACGCAAGACTTCGAATGCATTTTCGCGTTTATGAAGCAGAGTTTTGTTTAATTTCCAATTCCGTTATTGTCAGTTGTACTAAATATATCGGCAATCGACAAACGGATATTTTGCGCATAGGCACAGTAAGCAAACCAAGACAAAGAGACACATTCATTGGTTCCAATGCAAATATTGTTGTAAAGCATGCATGCAACATTAACGTTTACGTAATGATTTGAAATTAGCGTACATTACCGATGCATTCTCGTCTCGTCGATGATGGCGATGAGTCGTGTTGCGGGCAAACACAATGTGCAACTCTGTTCAAGTTCACGAATGCAATATGTTACATCAGCGCTGTTGTTCGCCTGCCTTCATACCTGGTAACTGGTAACAAGACGAATACGAACGAAATTAATGATTAAAAGAAAAACCTCAATGGTGCAGTCCACCATGTCCGCATACAGCATATAGGAAGCAATTAGCCGGTACATTCAACTGATTATAATGGTGCATATGTGTGTGCGAGTGCGGTTAACTCTTCGCATCTTCACTTGCAGTTGCATTGCAACTCTTTTCAACATGTGCATTACGTGTGTGCATCAATCATCGATGGATCTTTTGTACCTGAAGATTTTCAACATGAGATACTTGCCTTTTATCTGCTATGGACTAATGCACACTCGCTGCACATTAAATGTGTACTTGCAACAATTAAAAGTCGAGACGCAAAGAATTTAAACTTTACCATATTTCATTTCATTCAGAGTCAGACAAAAAATATAATTAATTGATTCGTTAGTCATTCTTGTTTTTGTATGCAAAAATATGCGCCATCGACAATGGATGCGCGCATTCACTTCATTTCTCATGGTTACTCAAAGGCGAAGAGCCGAAGCTCGAAAATTAACGCGCATCGCAGTTTCGTGAATCGTTCCAGTGACCTAGAAAAAATGCGACGATTTTGTATCTTGTTCGCTTTTTATTCAAATAATATTTTGTTAAACAAAAACCAAGAAGTGTCGAAGAACTGACGCATAAGCCAAATGTTGAGACATTGATTTCCAACATGAACGAGTACAAGGAACTGCTTCGTCGCCATTATATTTAATTGTAATATTGTCACCTCTTCATTACCGCATTGTCGCGCTTTTTTTTAAAAAGACTCTATTAGTCGAATACAATAGGTACTTAAAAAATGCGCTTTGTTACTTTTATTTTATTGCACAAAATATTTATATTAATTGAAACGCACCAAAAGTAATCAAACTACGGCAATCAACTGTTTCTTCAAATTTATTTAAGCAGATAATAATTGTTTTATGATGTGAAAGTAATTAAATACGAAATGTGTGCTTTAAATTTAATAAAAAAGTTTGTTAATAGGCCAAACAAGTTGTAAAACTAACAAAAAATAAAACATTCGAAAGCCATTAAGTTGTCAATAAATTTGACCATCAACACTTATTTATTTTCTCATTTATTCTCAAATCGGTTTTTGCTTTATTAAAATTTAATCGCAAACTATTGTAGTTTTCTTTCGTTGTTATATGGTTGTTATATTGTTGCAAGTTACTTATAAACCTAATAAGGAATGTGTAAATGAGTTGGCACTAGGCTACAGTGTCTGGCGTAGGCCGTGAGAAAACAAGAACCGTTTGATCTTACGACTTACATTACGCGCTTCATATTGTCAATGGCAAGGATTCAACAAACAAGAGACGAACCAATTGAAAGTGTCAAATTAAAACGACAAAAGCGCATTCAGAGTACTGAGTAAAAGACCAACTGTTTCACTTTATTGTGACACATTTCATTTTTCATTTGCCGCAGAAGACTAGAAGACAGGATTTCCGCATGACAAGCACCCTAACATTCGTTTGTTTTTTTTGTTACAGGTGAATCGAAAACTTGTCGGTTTCCAGGAGCACCGGCCCATTCGAATGTCGTCTTTTCAGACGAGACTTTAGGGCCCGGCGCAGTCGCCACCTACACTTGCGAACGCGGCTTCGAATTGCTAGGTCCATCGCGAAGGACATGCGAGAATGGACAGTGGTTGCCCGAAGGCATTCCTTTCTGTGGTAAGTTAAGTACCCATCCTGACCTCCCATAAGTTCAGGGGCGTATTTAGAAATTTATGTTGGGGGCTTTGGGGGGCTGGAAAGCTGAAAATGGATAAAATCCAACATATACTTCAGCAAGTAACTGTTAGTTCGTATAAAAAAAATAAAAAGGTAAAATATTTTATAAAAAACCAATACGGCCCTTACGCAGCGATAAAATTGTAAAAATATCCCATTTTTCAACTTATAATATAATTTACGTCTGGGTCCTTGGGTCCTTTAGCCCCCAAGCCCCCCCCCCTGAATACGCCAGTGCATAAGTTGATCAGGACCTTTGATGGAATTTAAAGTGTTTGTTTGCGATTAGTGAGGGTGGTTCCGTGACCCAGTTATGAGTGCACACCACACAGGTCGAGAACGCAGCACGCGGTTTACCGTTAGTTTTCGGCGTTGCTTTTGTGAAGAAGCAGCCAGTGAAACTACACCTGACGCCGTAGCCAAAGCCGAAGAACCAGCCTAGCAAGATTATAATATAAACCGAGCCCGAGAGACATGTAACTTGTTCGCGGTGACGGCTCTTCGTCGTCGTCGTCTTGTTTGCTTTTATAGTAGCCTAGCTCTAGCTATGCGTTGTCTTTTTATTTTTCATTGTAAATTTATGGTTACTAACTTTAGAACACCTCCGTATGACGCCACAATTCTGTAATAATAATCATAAACAAGTTTAAAAACTACAACAACATCGAACACCGCGGTCCGTTATAACAATATCTTTGTGACCAAATATACAAATTCAAATTACCTGCGGTCAATCAATGAATATCATTACGCATTCCTTGTATTTGTCAAAAAAAACCTACATTGTCGGCTTTTTTATTGTATTCAGCCGCACCATCAAGAAGAATGACGCAATGCTTCCAATGCTTCAATGATTAATGCGATTGCTTTGGTACGTGAGCTTCAAATACATCGAGTATAACCTCACATATCAGCTATTTTGCTCCCCAAATTAAAATTTGTTCTTGTTAAGCTTTTATTATTAAACAAATTGGGTTAATCTGTATTTCAGATGTACAAAGAGCAACTTATTTTTTTCCGGCAATGAAATAAGTCGATTTCAAATTAAGTACGTTTAGTAGCTGGTTTGTAACACTTTCAACTGTCATTGAGTAACCAACCAATTGCGAATTACAAATTAATGACGTCACAGCTATTTCGTTTTTTTCGGTTGCTTGTGGTCAGGTTCACTGGTGTATAAGTAATTGCATAAATCAAAAACTATACTAACCAATATCAATCGCATTTGTTTTAACAAAAATTGTAATGGATTGAAGATGGTTGGTGTATAATGAAATCATAGATTATATTTATATGTATGTCCTAAAGGAAAAACCAACAAAGAATTACTCGCAACACGGATTTGATTTATCGATTTGTTTTTCATGCGTCTCTAACGACACTGAGAGTAAACCTGAAAATGAGAAGGCGAAAATGTCATGCGAAATAACTTCTTAACAAATTACAAGAAATACATAAAATTAAATGAGTGGTTGGTGTGACGTCACTGCCTGGACCGAACAGTTACCAGTATTCTACCAACCAGTCACTAACTCACGATCACTCGAAATATGCTATTGCCAATCAGCGGGCGTATTTGAATTTTTTAACCAAAGGAGATCTAAAAATTCTAGGGACTTTTGACTTTTAGTCTGAAGTTTAGAAGTGACTAATACCGGTATTAAATATTCATTATTCAGTAAACATTTTCTAATTTGTTTGAAATAAATGTGAAAACTATGTATAATAAGTAGTTGAGTTCTGATACAAGCCCGCATTCACTACATGTTTCATTTTAATTTAATTATCAATACACGAAAAAAGTTGCAATTTTCAGGTCAGCTTGGATTATCTTACACATTCTCACCATATGTTAATTATAAAATTAATTTCCTTGCACTCGAAAACTGTTCTTTTAATAACTAAAATCAATTTGCAATTGCGCGTCGACTTTGACTAGTAGGCAATTGTTGAAAGGACAGTAAAGTTTGGAATTTCAATTTATAGGTATTGATGAGGTGTGCGTTGTGCGTTTATGAAATTGCATAAATATTGCTATTACACAGAAGAAGTATGAGTTTTTACACATTCTTCAACTTAGCTCATTTACGCGATTGCAGATTGGTAAAACCGCATTGGAATTTCTTGTTTCTTATGTTTCTGACTGATTTTAAGCGACAACACAACATGTGCGCGAACTTGGGGACGGACGTGCGCGCCTTTAGTAGGTACATATTCAAATTAACTAGGTCGCATAATTCCGCGCACCGCTATTCTTCATTCTCTTAGGTATATGTTATGTTTTAACCTCAACTATGTTTCATTTTCTTAATAATTAAACGCACTCGCTATTTAGATCTTTGTAACACATTTGCTTGTTATTTATACATTTATATTGGTAAATTGGGGACGCGAAGTTACAGTTGCGCCGAATCAATAATTCAATTGTCTTGCACAAAATGTCAAAGAAAGTCACGAAGTTTTAAACGTTCGTTTTTGAAATCGTAATAATAACTCAAGTTGTCTTTATCGTTTTGAGATTGTGTTTGAGGAAGAAGAGTCATGAAGGTCTCCGTGAATCACGTCTCATGACCCACTAAAGACGAACTACACGATGCATCGCCAACCCAACTAAATACTTGTTTTATTGTTGTTTCATTTAAGACTTAAATTTTGGCAATTTTATGTTACTCGAACTCTTAAAAGTTCTTAGAGAAGATGTTGATGATAATCGATAAGAGGCGCTTCGAGTCGTTGTCATTGACGTTTCGCTGATCGGAATAATGATGTTCGCGTGCTAAAATGCTTCGAACGTTAGTTGCAGATACAAAAGTTACAGTTGTAACCAAAGTCGAGTAGGTACGCTAACGGTAAAGAACAATAATATTTTTGCCACCGACTCGCCTCGCCGGCAGTGGCAGTTGTAACTTGTACCCTTCTTCACATATCACATCACTTCTGCAGCGTTTCGTTTCTTTGGTTCAATGTCGTGTGCTTTCCGCTTGTTAGGAATGTACGACACACATATGGCTTAATACCATCGCAATCGAAAATAACAATTGTCGAATGCAACGGTTCCCTATCGGCAATAAACAATTGGCATTTCGCGTTTAACGCGTTCAAATTTTATTACATTGTAATAGTATGTTAAATACATACCATGTGTTGTAAATTGCATATTACACACGAAGCGAAAAAAGTTGCGTATTTTCGTGAGTGTGTAATACGTTAACAACACGCGTTACGTACTATACATTTTCTACGACCAATTTTCTAGTGGTACTTACCAGGCGAAAATGTCATAAGTTTTTTGCTGTTTTGAGGTTATAACTATTAATAATTTGAAGTCGACCTTGATGTAAAATGACTGAGGACTAGAGTTTAGAGTACACCTAAGCGCTCTGACGACTAAAGTTGAGTACACGTGGAGTACACTAGGGCGGCCTGTACATACGTAACAAATAAAAACAAATAAAAGCCGTGCGTAATAAATGTAAAGCGTGCTTTATATTGCCCGTAAACACGTTCTTACGTACTCGTGGCGCGTTGTACGAAAATGAGAGGTTACACTAGTGGTCGTAGGAAAAATTAAGTTTTGTGAAATTAAACATTAAAAATATTAAAAGTTGCGCTCACTACTTGAACAGGAAGCAATTAGATATTTATAATTGAAATGAGAAATTGGAGAGAAAATGTTTACGGAAAATTACGTTCGTTTGGACGTCATGCGAAATGCATCGCTCAAGTGTTAATGGTGGTGTAGTGAGCGCTTTCTAATAAATTTTGCACGACTAAATACTCGAATGCTGCATTTTTGATATGGTAATTTACACTAACCAGCACGACCAAACAACTACCTATAAATTGTTTAGCAAAAGCCATGTCGTATCAATTTCGCTTTTCGCTCCAGCTTGATGAAATCAATCGACATCTCGTCTAGACTATTTATCGCACTGTTCAATGGACTAAAAACGGAACTATTAACGGCGGAACTATTAACAAGAGAAATGCGTAAAAAGCGAGTTCATTGAATTAACTTTTTATGGGAAAATAAAATGAATTCATGTAAACACGCCCTTATCATATCGCAAATACAAATTTAATGTCAATTACCATGAGGAGTATTGCTTGTTTATGCAATTTAAATTTATTGCGGCAATAAAAGTTGTTAATGGATTTACACTTGAAATTGTTGAATATAGTTAAATAAATTTTAATGAGCGCTAGAAAATTTGAGTATCACGTTTAATAGCACACATAGATAGACACGCCAATCAATAAAATTATTTATTTCTGCGTGTACACAATTGACACACAATTATTATTATTCACGTGTTGCCAGCCGACCGAGCAGACGCACGCGAAGAAGTATTTCTTGCGCTGCAGAGTGCGGACCGTTAGCTCAATTTGATATTCATCGCTGGACGCGGACGCGCCGTGAACATAACAACAAATGACATTCATATGTAATAAATTAATCATCGTTCATGTGATAATTGTAATGAATAAATGAACAATTTATATTTTTGTCGGCAAAGAAATTTGAACTTTTAACGACGCGACGCCATCTTGCCAGGCGTAAAAATCTCTTTGCGCACAATTATCAATTTGAATGCTCATTACGTTCGTTGTTTCTTTTGCTTTACCTGTTTGCAATTAAAGACCAAACTGAGTAATGTATGCAAAGTGCAAAAAGGTGTTGATTGTTAAAATAAGAGAATAGTGGAGTAGGCGCCATATGGCAAGCGACAAGTGTATAAACGTATGTTAAATTATTAAACGGATATTGGGAACTAGAATAGCTTCAGCAACAAAGCCACATTTGTGATTGGTTCCTGTCGACGATCAATCTTTGTCTTATTCGGTCTTAGCATAATCGATAGTTTAATGATAAACTGATAAGAAGCGAAGGCGAAGTTTATCTAGATGTTGTTTTGACAATGCGACTATTCAACATTCTTTCACCTATTCGCTTTAAATTTAAACTTTATGAAATTACAAATTAATTGTTCATTTTATCATTGTGTGTACGCATTCAATGAAACTTTGTATGTAAAAACTTAAAACATGTTTCGCAATAGTTTTTATAATTGTTTTCTCTCCTCAAAGCCTTCGGCTTTGGCTGTTAAATTCCCAAAAATAGTCCGCGTACAAACAACGCGAATTTCTATTCCAATTTGAAGTTGATATAAATCAGCAATGATTTTGCAATGATATGCAACTTACTACAGGGACTTCATTAATGACCGATCCCTGAATATCCACGGAGTATTTTGTATATTTCAGATTAGCATTGTTGATTAATCAATCAAAATCTGAAACGTCCAAGATACCCTGTGGAAAAGTAGGTATGCGTTATTTTTGAAGGCCCTGTACATATTTGTTAGGCACATATCGGAATACCTTGCATTGAAATCTCTTCGGCAGAGACTCTCAAAGCTGAATTTTTCAAAATTACAACGCGCCAAGTACTTACATACCACGATATTGAAATCAAGTATAAGTTACTTTTTTCCTGTCCACGTAACACGAAACTCATTAGCGTAATTTTATTAATTAATTAATTACCAACAGGAACACAACTATTTACCGGCGATTTGCATAAAATTTAATCAATTTCAATTTTCACTTTTACTTTCATGGCTTATTAAATAAACGTTTAGTTAATAAATAATAATAATAAATAAATTACACATTTCTATTTTAATAATAAATTAATTTAATAAATGATGAAATTAAATAATTGTTGTATAGTAAAGTTACGCAATGCAATAATAATGAACTTTTTAATTTATTTATTTATTTGAAATAGTTTTCTCAATTTCTCATTGCCATTGTGGTTTAATACAATCAAAAAAACAAAACAAACGAAAAAATGTTGCTGTTATTCGATGCGCAGTTATTCTTTGATTAAATGCTGTCGAGATGAGTAACGCATTTGCCTTATTCGAACGCGAATCTAATTAGAAATCTTGATACACTTCCCTATAACAAATGAACAATAATAAATTGTGCTAATAACACGTCATTATGATCTTGATACGTTGTTCGTTTAGTCTTGCCTCCTGTTTCAAGCTAACTAACTATAATATGTTGTTGTGTTGTACACATTCCGTAATTTTGCCGTTCAGTGGCAGCCGTTTTGTTCGCGTTTTATTTCAGGCGCGTTCACGTGAAAATATGCAAAGTGGCCGCGAGCTCTTCAGCAAGCAAACGCGAAGTGCGCAACGCAAAGTGTTAATTCGTGCCCGATTGTCGGCGAGTTGGCGAACGTTTATTGATAGCCTATCTCCAATATTCACTAACAACTTCTAATTTTTCAAAACTAGATGCGGTCGGATTGGTATTGTCATTCGAAACCTTAAAAAGAACATTCGATTTTCAGTCTGTTCAAAATCGCGCGCCGAGTTATAGAGATCAAAGCGGAAATGTGCGGACACCTTGCGGCGCATCATCAACTCATTCTACAAACTCGATCAGATGCCTCGTGCATAATTCAAATTCCATCGTAATTATTATTCATAGGCATAGGCCTGGTTGGCATCAAGCTGGGATGTTTTTGTCGACAACTCTGAGCCTCACGAATGATGTTAACATGAAAAAAACGAAATACTTATTGCGCGTACTTAACTACAAACTGATACGAGAAACAAGTAACGAGTTATTTGTTCTGGCATTGTGTGTTGTAATCGCTAATTTGCGTTTACAAACAGAAATAAGCCATCGAATGCATCATTTACTGTTAAAAATGTAAAAAAGAACAGCAAAATGTAACGTTAATGTGCGCCTCGAGTGCAAGCATGTTCAACCACGGACAAAACAAAACTTATAAGTTGAGCAAATGACAGTTTCAGTTATTTATGCTTGTGCGCCTGTGGGATTGGCTGATGGCTGATGCTTATTAAAAAGTCTTAAAAGTGACAAAAAGGCATGATTATGAATTATTTGATTTTCTATTCGGACGTGCACATGTAGGTATAAAAATGAAGTTTGCATCTTGCATGCCGTGTTGAATACTTCACGCAACATTAATTCGCCGACTTGGATGCTTAGCGAAGACTGAAGAGAAATACCAAATAAGTACTATTCATACGTGCGGCGTACGAAAAGATTTACAGATATGTAGCAAAACTTACGCACGTGCTTAAGTATAGTACAAGGGTCAAGTTCAAATATGTATATTTAATTATCTATAAATATTGCTATTCTAAACTTGATGGGATAATAATTAACAAAGTTGTTAGACCATCAATAAAAGCGAATGAAAAATCACTTCGTACATAATCTACGAGAAGTAAATGCAAAAGAAATAGACTTGATTTGAGGTTAATTCATTATTGTTAATTTATTTTTGCAACAAATTAATTTGTCACGTTGGTTACATGCATTTTTCGTTGAATCGATTTACAATTTATTGCATTTCAATGAAAATCAATCTAGAAAGTGAATATAAATCACTTGAACAACTTTGTAAAAGAATTCAATTAAAAGTATACTATCAATAAAGCAAACATACATTAACAGTTTATAAGTGCGATTTCATCTTGTTGCAAGAAGCCATCAGAATTTGCTAGAGCAAAACAGGCTGCGCGAATAAGTTTCAAAAAGATTAAACTTTAACGATTCAATTTAAACGGAATAAATCAAGAATTATACATACCACACATACCTCTCTTCTAATCATTTACTGTTGATATAGTGCTTACACACCTTTAATTTTTTACCTTTCAAATGGAGCTCTTCAGAACTTCTTACTTATTTTCAATGACAAATTGTAATTTTTACAGTTACCTGGCAGCAGCCATTTAAATCTTTTACTTCGAAGAATTTCCAATGTTCAAATGTTGAAGTATTAACATATTAACAATAAACAAAATGCGGAATTATATTAAGTGTTTGCCTAATTGACAAATTCCTGTTGTCATTGAACCTATTGCCTGAAGATGTGAACTCGTAATGACCTCATCTATAAAAATGCCAAAGAAAAGTACCACTATGTTTAGGGTAACCAAAGCAATCTATCCTATCGATAGTTGCTAATAGTTGCAATTGCCTTAACCGGTGGCGATTGCTTCTTGGAAGTGACGACAACTGAACGAACGGGAGTTTTTCAAGCTTAAAGCATGCTTTATGATCGGAATAGCAATAACATAGTCCACAACATAGCAAAATGATGACGGACTATGTTATTCCCGCGCATGCGCAAATCTGAAATCTATTCAGATTTTGTTATCAGCTGATATCAGAACCGTCACTACTGTTGGCTGTTCGAAACCTTTCACGAAAAGTGAAGTTATTCTAAGTTCAATCATAAACCGTCCTTATAATCTTCATATGTATATGCAGTATATGACAAATGGAGTATACCATGTATAGCAATAAAAACGCGCTATGCCAATCAAAAACCATGCTTAAGATGCGACCGCGCAATCTTCCTGTTCGATAACAAAACTGCACTAGAAGCATGGCTGGGCAGTATTTAAAATACGTATTTAAAATACATTTTGTATTTTGTATCTTATATTTAAAATACATTGATCATTGCCATGTATTTTGTATTTTGTATTTAAAATACTCCTATTTCGGTTTTGAGTATTTTGTATTTAAAATACTTTTTCGATATAAAGTAGATATTTTGTATTTAAAATACTCCATATGATTGAAGATACCAACAAAAAGACAAAATTAAAATTAAAATAAAACCGCGGATTTTTACACTTCTTAATTAAAATTCTTTTTTTAAGTATCTTGTATTTAAGTATTTTG
>JARJDT010003324.1:0-26733 GCA_030264655.1 Leptusa sp. GC000079
GATTCAAGACTAAAATCATGACCAGAATGATTCATTTCGTTTGAAGGCATACGTTATAAGGCATACGATATACGAGCAGGAAATACACGTAATTTTACGGTGATTGACTTTGTTCAAACGAAATGAATCATTCTGGTCATGATTTTAGTCTTGAATCTTCATGTCTTAATTCGTCGTTTAATTGCATTTCCCATTTAAAATTTATGACTATTAAAACCTAAAACCATCTTAAAACGCTAGGATTTCAAAATTTACGGATCTGTAGCAATCTTGCAAAGATAAATTAAGCGAGTTTTATAGGCGGTTGGCGGCGTGTGATTTAGATAAAACTAGACATAAAAGAAAACTCAAAATACAAACGCAAAACAAAAGAAATAGGACATACGCGATTAATAACACGTATCACATGTGTATAACTAGGCATGTGTAGCCTATGCTATAGTATAGATCAGAACGTGATTGATATCAAAAGACCAATAATATTTTATTTAAAGCACTCAAGTCATAAGAGACGCGAGATCTATGTTTGTATGTACCGATTTGAGTCTTAACATTCGGATTATGCGCCCATGTGTGCATGGAAAACTAGAAAGACGTCCAAGTGAGCGAAGAAAAAGGCAGCGCGAAAGAGCAAAAGGCTGAGCGCGCGGCAGGCCAGATCAGAGGAACGCCGATATTAATTACCCGGTTTATAATTGTGGCCACACCTTATTAGTGGTAGTTCCATGAGCATTTTACCAATGCACCAGCCGAGCCATGCCATCGCTGCTAAGCATATCTATATCTATCATTCGAAGTTTCAAAGATGCGAGGCACAAAGAAGAAATTAAAGGCCAAAATCAATGTAGCAGCTTTTTTGCAGCTACTGACAAGAACAAATCGATTCAAGACGTAAAATTATTCAAATTTCGTTTTGCGATCGCAGTTTTGCTACTACAATTAGATGAGCATTTAGAATAGCGGAACACTTTAGCTCTTAGATAAAGTAAATGTGCTCGTGCCTTCCTCAGGAATGAGTATAATAATGGCATGCACAAGGCACAAGTCAAAACCCATGTAATTCTAAGCATTTGCATTTGTTTGTGTCGAGATGTGAGATGTATTTCATTCTTTTAACTTCTTCTTCAACAACCGCACACGCAAATTAACAATGTAGTTGAGGAATATTACGAACGAGTGCAACATCATATTATGATGCTTATTTAATTATCAAACTTGCACAAATCTTGAAAATGCCATTTGTCTTCTCTGTTTCGCATTGTATTTCGAAAGAGACAATTTCCTTGTCGTAGGCAGGTATTTTTGAAAGCAATTAAAACAGAAACGAATCCCAACGTATTAATCTTGTTTTAAATGGATTGAAATAAATGACCTGGACTTGTAGTTGAACAGCAAACGCCAGATTCAAATAGGCATGTGTTGTAAGTTGTAATGTTAAACTGAAGCTAAAGCACCGAAACAAATCCGAATCTATTCAGCATCTCTTGGATAGGAGAACAGGCGACTGACTGCGACTGCGAGGCGAAATTCGAACAACACGTAACACAACAATAGCCTCGAGTAAAAGTGCAATAACTTATTTATATCTTTTTAATCGTTCCAACGGTTCTGATTCTGATTTGAATCCATGCCATCAGCACCACGGCACAGCATCCAGCCAGTTGCCCGGTCGCCAGTGTGATCTAAGACAACATTAGAAGTCCATTGAGTATTTGAACTTTAATTTCAATTACAGTTCGGATGAAATAATAGAAAATGAGAAAAATTTTAGTAAATGTGCATTTTCAAATTCTAATTGTCTGCTGGCTGCTAGGCTAGTTGCTAGTTATAGACAAATTTGAAATGTAAAAAGCCTCCAGAAGTAGTAGTTGGATATCATCAGTTGCTTCTACTTTGGAATCTTCGGTTTCTAACGCTTGAGGCGGCCAAAATTCTAAAACACTTTGCACTCTCTCCTCATTCCTCAAAGTCCCAGCACCGCAGCCACTGCAGCACACGGTAGAAAAGTCGAGGAGACGTCGACGTCGGCATGAAATATATTTCTTATTTCGTCAGTTTACATTGTGTTATGTTAAATAGCCGAACGGAACAGCGAGCCGAAATAGTAGAAGCTCTAATTTCATTTCCACGAATATTTTATTAAAATTTATTAACATTTGGACATCAGGGGCTTGAGTGTATCGGTGTATCGCATAGACTTCACCGATTTAGTGTAGATGTCAAGAGTTGCTTCTGCACTCGACACGTTTATATTGAGACGTCAATTTCTATAATTGCTAAACTCTACCATTTCATATTTCTGCTTCATTCTAATTTAATGTTAATGTCCGTGTCTATTTTCTTCATCTCGTCGACGTCCACACAGCTTCTGCTCCTGCGCTTCTATTTCCATATGAATTCTTTTCGAATATTAAAACTTGATTAGAATAATGAAATGAAACAAGAAGCCGTATCTCTTTCAGTGTGAAGCTGTGAAGCATCCGTGTTTGCGGCTCTTGTCAAGGTTTGTGTAGGCATAAATTTAGATTATGCATAGCTAACAGCAAGTAGGTAATATTTTTAATTAATAGTTTATAATTAGTAGCATCGCACTTGAGTAGATAACATCGATATACATATTCATGAAATATATAAGTTATTTATTAATTCACATTTTTCGGTTTACTTGCTAAAATTTGCACTGAATATAATTGTTCAACGTTCATTAACAGTAAAATCATTTTAATCTGGAAACAAGCAACTCATCAGTCTTCACTACTTATTTGTTGCTTATTTCATAGGTAGGGTAGATCAAAAGCCAGTTTCATGAAGGAGTATTTGCTCAAGAATTTCTTTCTGATATTAAATTGTTGTAATAAAACATGAGCGCTTAAAACAGGTCTTAGGTTACTATATTAGTTTTAAATTTAATAGCAATGTATATGGCCAATAAAAACATTCATTCGGTATTGTTGGCGTTATTGGTTGGTGTTGTTATTAGATTAAAGCTAGATAACCATGGAAGATTGGTAAGATCGATAGAGTGAAAATTGTTGTTAATTAAGAACGGCGCATGTGATAATTTTATTGTCAGCTTTGGTCCGTCGTCGCAGTGTGTAGCGAAGATTAATGAATTTTCATGCGCGCGTTACATCACATCACAAATGGACATAGACATAGCATGGCTCGTACCTAATCGAATTTCTTCTTTACTGTTTTCGATTTTGTTATACATACCTAGCTAATAATTATATAAATTCCCAAGTTGATGGAAAATTAGCGAGTTTAGCACAACAGAAACCTGAAAACAGTTGCAAATTCAATTGTACGAATCCGGCGACTCTGATGCGCGAACAAGACACAAATCTGTGGCTGAGTAGACTCAAAAACTACGTTTCCACAAGTTTTCAAGCAAACACTTTTATAGATATGAATATTATAAACAATGCTGGCTTTCGACTAGCTTACACTTAGTAGTTTAGTGTACAGTGTCATTTATGTTGTGAGTGTAAAGCATTGCAGGCAAAAGCCGCCTCCATTGTTGCATATGACAAACGCGACATCAAACACAAAAGCATTTCTCCATAGTTCGTAAAATTTTTTGTTTTCTTTGTACATTGCTTTTATCCTACGGTCAATATGAGTATCAATTTATAGTCTGCACAGCAAAAATTTAATTAACACAGTTAAAATGTCAAAGAAAAGATGAAAGAAACAACAATGTGATAGTTAGTTAGAGCTTACGAAATCGTTACATAAATTAATTTCTTGGAAAATTGCGTTATTTATATGGATTTCAAATAGCGAATCTACAAATGATTTGTTCCGTGAAATATTTATTAGATAAATAAAGACTATCATTATTGTTCACTTAGTTTTTTCGATTCGAATTGGAAACATTTCAAAATTAGAAGGCAAGATTTCAATTTTTGATGAATAAGAACCATTGAAACCATTCGACAAAAGAAACAGTAAATAATCTAAATTGTCAATAGCGAATTGAAATATGAAACCTGCCAGTCACCCTTTCCATTATTTAAGTAGCTTTTTAGTTGAGCGAGTCTAAATTTGAACCTTCTCAAATTGCATCCAATTTTCGATGCTTTAATCTTGATAACTTGATATAGATTGAAGAACAATACCTGGAATTACTCAATGTGTATACAATTATTTGTAACTGGGTTGTTAGAAACACATCGATTAAGTATTGATATGACTAATTATTATACTTGCCGAATTTAATTTCTAATTAAATAATTAGATAATTAATTAAGTAATGAATTAATCACTGATGGTGATGGTGAAGAGTGAAGCCGCATTTTAATAACTTCATTTCATTTTCTATAAAATACGATACTCTCACCTTAAGCCAAGTCTAAAGTCTCAACAAATCATAAACTTCAGCCGTCAACTTAATTACATTCATGGTAGTTCAAACGAAAATAGTTTTTGATATGATTTATTAGATTTATCAAATTTATTATTATTGCTATAGTGCTAGTACAAGTATGTACTAGTAATGTAATGTGCATCAATGTACTTTGCAGACATTTCGGTTTGAGTTAATTTGCGATTGTAAATCATTTTCGGATAATTTAAAGAAGTAACGTTTTAGTTTAGTTTCGTTTAGCGAAGTAGTTATTCATGCACGTTGTGTGCTCCAGTGCTCTTTATCTTCGCGCCTATTTTGGTCGCTTCTTTGCCATTGCTTCAGAATTTACGATTTGTCATTTTGTGCATGCATCCTAACAACTTTGGTTTATTCGCTTGTGCGTTCCGAGTTCCGAGGCGAGCTGATGCTGTGTGCTGTGGATGCTGAGGTTGAGAGACTCGCAAATCTCGACTAGATTCCAATATCTATGAGTGTACGCTGGATTGAAATGGATGTTATTCATGTGTTGGTGTGTGTAATACATACAATAAGTACGTCTGCATATACCCACTTACACGTACACATTCGTACAATTACAAAATCTTAGATTTGTGAAGATCATAAATCGGTTACGCTTCGTATTCAGATTTAACACATTATTTCACATTAAGCTTCGTTGTTACTTGTGTTTGTTGTATTGCAGATGCAGTAAGTAACTCTTTTCAAACACAACTCACACTCCGAGATTATAATACAGTGTTATAAATTGTACCAGTCGAAAGCTTCATGATTAATAGTTTTTAAATTCTGCTGAAATCTATTGTAATCTATAATAAAACTTAACTTGGATCGAAAAAGTCAATAATGTTTTCGCAATATTTTTTGCCTTTTGCAAAATCAGATCGCTAGCAGGCAACAAATAATTCTGCGCGATTATGGCAAATGCAATATGCATAAATTCTCTGGAAGACGTTTGGCAAAAATGGCTATTGTTGCTTCTTGGTGCTTGGCTGCTAGTATATATTCATTCATTGACGGGTTTTATACGCCAAGCAGCCACTTTATGTGGGCTAATAATTTAGTCATTTTTATTTTATAAATTTGATATTTATGAACTGAATCTGTATTTGTTATGTTATGAAATTGCAGATGTTCAGTCAAACCGTCACCGTCACAACTCATTCGTGTAAGTTTTCTAACTTGAACAAATAAGGCAAAGAGAATTATATAAGTAGGATAGTTGGAATACAATTGCAAGTATTGTTAAACTTTTATTTAAATTATGCGATAAAAATATGAATGCTTAAATTTATTTCTCATGATGAAGATAATCCTTTAAAAGCATTTATGCATTATTAAAGAGTCCTCCTCGCGTACTCCTCGTTCTTCGTTTGTGATTTGCTTTGTGAGTATTAGATATGCGAATTGCGAATATTGATAGTTAAGTGGTAGTTGAGAATAATAAATATCACATCAAGAAGCGAATGCAAATCGACGCGCGCGCTTTTAAACACAAGCACACACAGCGTCTTCGTCGTTCCCGTTCGTCCTCGCGGTCCTCGTTCTTGTTGACGTCTTCGTAAGTACATCGCAGTCGCAAGTCGCAGTTGTCTTTGCTGTGCTAATCTAATTGCTAGGCACCAAAGATAGCAGGTTTACTAACGCTAAGTACCAAGTACACGTGCATTCAGACCATTTATTTCAAGTAGTTACATAGTTGTGGTGCAGTGGTGCTGTGGTGGTGACGGCAATAGAAATTTGAATATGTATGATCGTGCAGTTGCAGCGGTAGTGAGTATATATTTACGAATCAAGAATAATGAAGCCAGAAAACAATGCAGGCAATGCATGCAAGAGCAAGCAGCAGACGCAAAGAGATTCATTTCAGAGTGCGCTTCTTCCTGCATTTGCTAGCTAGCGCTAGCGCTGGTATACGGTCAGCCAAGATCGACCAAAGGAATATCTAATCCGGAGCAATAAACCAAATCATAACTTATAATTAGCGCGAGGGAATGCACCGCGGGGCACACGATGTTGACCCCACCCGTAGCCGTAAGGTTGCCGTGCGCTGCCGCGGCTGCGGCTCCAGCACAGGCTCCAGCGCTAGAGCTGTTGCGCTTCTTTGCTGCTTGCGGCACCGCACACTAAAGGAGGCAGCGGGGGCACACGATACGCGAAACGAAGACAGGAAGAAACCAAACCGAATATCAAACGCTTTGCTTGCCTGTGCGCCTTGCCATCGAGGAACGAGAACGAGAACGAGAGCACGATGCTACCAAGCCCTTACTTATTTCCTTACACTGTATACCTAATATCTATGAATGCAGCGCAGCATAGTGCATAGTGCACGCTCGCAAACGGCAAACGCTATCCGCTTCGGTATTTAACTACTTTAGGAGCTCCTTCGCCTGCTGCTGCATCAGTGCTCGACTTCCTGCACTTCACCTCCACAGTGCCATGCCGACCGCACGGATGCCCCATCGGAGCGCGTGCTGCAGTGC
The DNA here is from genome assembly GCA_030264655.1 of Leptusa sp. GC000079. Classification (NCBI taxonomy): domain Eukaryota; kingdom Metazoa; phylum Arthropoda; class Insecta; order Coleoptera; family Staphylinidae; genus Leptusa; species Leptusa sp. GC000079. The sequence goes on from JARJDT010003324.1 coordinate 6,853, forward strand.
TTCTTTTTCCCTCGAATTCCTTTTTTACTTGTTTTACTAACTTTTACGACAGATCGTGCGTTCATTTTGTTTACATTATTATCCACATACATTATGCCATAATTACCAACACATTTATATTTTTATTATTCATGGGATTTTAACTTAATTTAAACCAAACTTTGTCCAAACATTTATGCACATTTTCTCGTCCTCTAATGTATGCATTCAGTCCTGAACAAGTACAGGGTGTTTGCTGTTGCTTGCTTTATACCTACTTATAAGTAACGAAAACGCAGTTGAGATTGGTTTTTTACTTGAATAAGTTCCACGGTATGTGCATGTATACGTAAGAGGTATTAAATTAATTCGTTACAGAGAATAGATTAACAATTGATGATTTAGCAAATTTTCGTCGCGCCGTTGTTCACTTGTTACTTGCTACTCTCTCTAATCGACAAGAAAAAATTAATTACTTTTGCCCTGCCATCACCATCAGTCCCGAATCAACCGACTTCATACATACAAGATTGGTGAAGTTACATTTAAGCTTGTTCGTTATTTGTATACGAATTGCATTATTTGTTATTTGAATCGAAACATCACCACACACATGTTCACAATTAGGATTAGTTTCGTATTATCTTATTCAGTAATCGTATTTCGATTGGAATTTGAATTTAGTAAGAAATCGAAACTAAACTAAAGAGATTCGCACCCATTCGCGTTTAGTTTAGGTTTATTTAGATGGTATCTTGCCTTTTGTGTAAATGCGAAAAGCTATTTCGTAATGTTTGTATTGGAAAAACGTACAACAAAGCATTCCAAAGAGCGGTTAATTGAAGCAGTTGAAATAAAGTGTGCACTAGATATGTCCCAAACCAGTCAATAAATTACATAAATATGCAAACAATGTAAGAAAATTTATACGTTAGGTTTGCTTGTTTGCAATTTGCGTCATCTCAGCATCATTCGACTTTGATTCGTTCTTTATTTCCTTTGAATAGGCACGCACTGAATTTCAAATATCTTTATTTATTATCTCAAATCTCTTAGCTTCGAATCGTTTCTGGGCTTTTGAGGAATCCATCAAACCTACCATTGCATGTAACGTGTGTGCTCGTGTGCAATGTGTGCATGCAGCATGCATATCGAGCAGCAACTTATTTCGAAGCATTTGTAAGCAGGCATTTGATTTGATTTCGTTTCGAAGTCGTTTGATTGTCAGTTGCGTTACAATGATAAGATCAACGGCAATCGATATTATTGCCAACTCCTAGATGTAGATGTAGATGCTCCCTTGCTCGATTCATATGCCTACTTATAAATAAGAATCGATCTGTTTGGTTTACAATCTTTTAAGTAGGCTGCGGGTTCCAAAGTTTATACTCGGAAACGCTTCTTTTATATGAATAAATGTTAAACTTGTATGTTTATAGTATAAGATATCACAAGGTACGTGCTGGGCTGCTGCGATCTTTCGAACGTATCATTTATATTTCTCAACGTTGCAATTTTGCATTTGCCCATTTGCATTTACATCTGAATGTGTATTACTCTTTTACTATTTAGTATTTACAATTCTTGCGTTTGGTTTGGTTTCGTGCATTCGTATTTGTTTTACATTCGCATTTGTAATGAAGTCGTCGCGATTCTTATTCCTTGTTCGTCGTCTTGGTCGTCGCATCGTCGTTGCTTGATGCGACTAAGGCGAGATGCGATCACAACTCACCGTAAACTTCGCTAACTTTTTATCGGTAAATCGTAATTTCATGTGCCAACTGCGGTACTTAAATTGATTTCCAGACCAGGTATTTTTTATGAAATTTAATAAACTTTTGCCCTACTAGTTATCTATTCAGATGGAGTTGTAATGCCTTCCTACATTGAGATGTATCGCGATATAATCGCCGACATCGATTATGATTGATAGGACAATGACTTATTTTTTCAGCATTGACTATTATTTAGATTACATTGCTAGATTTGAAGTGGAAGGCATAAAAACGCAGTTTCAAACATTTGAAACGTGCGTTTCAAGTGATCGTTTGATGTAAATCGATCGGAATTTGCTTCAGATCGCGCATCCACATCTACATCAACTGCTTCTTTGCGTCCAAATCGAATGGTCTCCTTCTATTGAGATTATGCTGGCAATGATTTGAATGTGTTTGTGATTCAGTCAGTGTTAGTAACTTATTTTAAACTTGTTGAGAATTTGGAATGCAAAACGATATCATCGTTATTCGTTTCTATTTCTTCCCACATATAAATATGTGATTGTGTTACTTTATATACAATTTCAATCGTCCAACATATTGTTTCAAATACAGACTGAAGGTATGCGAATGCATCTTTAAATTGCAATTCTATTTCTAATATAAATTATGGTATTATGGGTGTAATTGAATTGAAAATGCAAAATCTAAAATTCCCAAGTCAGCAATTAGCAATAACTATAATTAAGAATAGGAAGTGGTAAATGAGGTGTGAGGAAGAAGCGCTTAATATATACGGCACAGCTACTGAATTTGAATTTGAATTGCTATGCACTATGAGCAGAAATGGAGCGCAAAATAAGTTAACAAGCATACAATCGCAAAAACGCAGAATCTAGATGAAGATTTGCATATTTCGGTTTGTTAAATATAAATGTGCTAATTGTGTCGACGCGACGGAACGCCGTGTTAATTGCACATTGAAAAGCGTGCTAAATGTTTTTTTTTCTGGAAGTTTACCAATTTAATTGCAAATATTAAGGTAGTGTATTTAAGAGTCCTTTAAAAATTGTTTTTTTAAAGAAAAAAAAATATATCAATACATCAAAATTATTTCATTATAATTGTGCTCGCCCCATCTATGTGGATAATTCCCAAGCGAAATAACCTTTGGATAAATGAAGAATTATAAAAATAGCCAGCTAGAGGGCGATTGTTTAGCAAGATTTGCTTATTGAAATATTTCCTTGCAGTTTCCGACGTATGTTAGATCTTTGCAATTGAAACCTGTCAGGGCTATCCAAACCAATTTATTTACTTAAGCATCTTTTTCCAAAAGTTAACGTTAACCGCACTTTTCCGGCACAACTCTGAGGGCACAACACAATCAGATAAGATTACTTTATTACTTATAGATAAGACCAATTTCTCATTATTTGTGGCGTGTATAACTCTTGCGAATAACTTCACTGCAGTCACTTACAATGGCAAGTTTTCAAAGCCTAATATTTCCAAGTTTTCTGATTTAATTGACTTGAATTTTTAGGAAGAGCCATGGCCGAAATACGTAAAACTTCTTGCATTTCCGGTTGTTGTAGCATTTGTGATAACAACTTCACTTCATCGCATTGAAGAAGGCCATGTAGGAGTCTATTATAGGGTAAAACTAGTAATTGATGTAGAAATATACAAGTGTCTTATAATAACTGATTTATTAGGGTGGAGCACTTCTGCCCAATGTAAGTGAGCCAGGATTTCGTCTAATGATACCACACCTTACAACATTTCGATCAATTCAAGTAACACAGCAGACTGATGAAGTAAAAAATGTGCCATGTGGCACCAGCAGTGGTGTAATTATCTATTTTGATAGGATTGAAGTAGTGAACTATCTTAGAAAAGATGCGGTGCATGAGATTGTTAGAAATTTTACTTGGGAATATGATAAAACCTTGATTTTCAATAAGGTCCATCATGAACTGAATCAATTTTGTAGTGTACATTCATTGCATGAAGTTTACATTGATTTGTTTGATAAAATCGATGACAATTTACGATCAGCATTACAATCTGACTTGCAACAGACAGCGCCAGGCCTTACAATACATGCCGTGCGTGTCACAAAGCCGAAAATACCGGAAGCTATACGCAAAAATTATGAGTTAATGGAGTCGGAAAAGACGCAGTTATTGATCTCAATGCAGCATCAGAAAGTTGTTGAGAAAGATGCCGAGACAGAGAAAAAGCGCGCGATTATTGAGGCGGAGAAAAAGGCGCAGGTTGCTAAGATTGAGTATGAACAGAAAATCATGGAGAAGGAATCATTGCAACAAATGGCTGCTATTGAGGATCACATGCATTTGGCTAAAGAAAAGGCACGTGCCGATGCCGAGTTCTATAAGCTGCGACAACAGGCTGATATTAATAAAGATTTGTTCACGAAAGAGTATATTGAAGTTAGGAAGTATGAAGCTATTGCACAGAACAATAAAATTTACTTTGGGCCTGATATACCCAATATGATGGTTCAAAATGGATGCAATTACGAACCAACAACGGAAAATTAGATCAAATATAGTGTTTTGTGTATAAATCTATACTAATATCACATCAAATCCTTTTATGTTTGTTTATAGAAATTAGCAGAATTGCATACCTTGTCTTATTTCTATTTGGCACGAATGAAATTTAACAATTAATATAAGTGGGCATTAATGAAAAAGAAAAACATCTTTCTATTACACTAATTAATTTCCTATATAATGTCAAAGCAATGAAATAAATTTTGTACATTCATATTGTTAATAAATGTCTTGTGAACTTATTAGTTATTTCTCTATCTTATAATTTAGATTTTTAATCTCATCAAATGTTAATTCTGTTGCATAACGTAAATGTTTGCATGATGCGCATATAATTACGCGCATTGAAAAGTTTTGATCGAAGTTAGATTTTGTTTAAACAATGTATCGTTGCCTATCAACTTAAAACAAATTGTGTTTGCAATTCGTTCATTTCCTTTCCTGACTTCCACGAGGTAAGACATATTTAATATTCCTCTTGAAATTTATACATTTTAATTACAAAATTTAAAAAAAAATCCCAATTACTCAAATCTAAGATGTCCCTTTTTGATTTAGCAAACGAACGAATCGAATTGAGAAGCAATTATGTCTATGTCTATGCCCTTGAATTTGTCGGCGAGCAGCGTCGTCATTGATTTGTCCGCCCCGGTCCAGGGTGAAAGCCCGAGGAGCCCGCCTCGGGATACTAACGAGACAAATGCAGAACGACGACGCCGCCGCCGCCGCCAGCGCCACAATATTCGCGAAGAGTTGTGGCATATGCGTCGGGCTATCGTGCAAATGCGTAGGCGTACTCATAGACTGTCTTGGATCGTCAATCGCGTCATGGAGGTCTGCACTACCGAAAACGCTGCCATGGTAGTGGCGGCTGTACGCGGCCAAGATCATAGCGAATTCAACATCCGCCCGAACTTTGGCTGCAACGATGATGGGCGCAACAACGATGGACGCATCAACGAGGACGCCGAGACTGGCGATAACGAGAACGAAGATATCAATGTCGTCGATTAGAAGATGTCGAGTTAAGGAAAACAAAGATGAATTTCATCGCATATACAATTATATATAAAATATATAGAAGAAAATAATAATTGATTGCGGGTGGGCATTATCCAAATGAATAATTTGCATATTAAATTGATACATTCTGACATTTTTGGGAATATGATATATATTTAAGACTCCAAAATTGATGTAAATTGTATTAAAATTGTACTATATACTATACTAATAAATACAAATATTACGTCAAATCTGTTTGTTTATATAAAAACCCAGGATATTGTTTTCCAACAACTATTGTTTTAATGTCAAAATCATAATTTGTAGCGAAATTGTCTTTTGGATTTTCTCGTTTTGATTCCAGTGTCTTTTAAATTCAATATCTTTATCGTTTTCTTTTGGCATTATTTGAATTTCAAGTTAAATGGGAATACGAAAATAACTCGTTATTTTGTTTCGAAATAAAAGACATTCTTCAAAATTAATAGAATGGACATGGATAAAGAGCCGTTGCGTCGCAAGCGACGCATGGCAGAATTTGACGATGATATTCAATTAGCCCTTGAACGAGGGCGTGCTGAGTCCATGTTCAAAAAACTGCGTCAGCAGTTGCAAGCCAACAAACGCAACGGTATCAAGCTGCGCAAATTTGAAAAGTTATCTCAAAATTCGACCATTTATTGCGGGCCTGATATTCCCAGAATGATGTGGCAGGCTGGTTGCAATTGCGATCGAACGCTTTAACAATGATGGAAAAGGAGTCCCTGTATCAAATCAATTTCCTATATAATGCCAAAGCAATGCAATAAATGTTGTACATTCATATTATCAATAAACGCTTTGTGAATTTGTATTATTTCTCTATTGAAGTGTCGTATTTGCGGAAATCAGCATCCAAAAGATATTATTCTGATGAGGGTGAAGTTGCCATCTGTCATTGTATTCTAAGTTATAAAAGGACTTTTCGAGTTTCCGCGAAAATCTGAAAATTTGAGTTGCGCGCATAACATTTCGCGCATTGAAAAGTTTTGATCGAAGATAGTTGAAGTTGCCTGTCGACGTAAAACAAATTGTATTTGCGATTCGTTCATTTCCTTTCCTGACTTTCACGAGGTAAGACCTATTTAATATTTCTCTTCAAATTAATATAGAATTCATATTCAAAAATAAAACAATTGCTCAAATCTAAGAATTCCCGCTTTTACGTAGAGCACGAACGAGTCGAATTGAAAAGAAATTATGCCTATGCCCGTGCGTAGCGTCGTCACTAATTTGCCTCCCACGGGCCGAACTGTAAACCGCCTTCGCCGGGAAACAACCGGGAATGCAAGTCGCCCAAGACGCCGCCAAACTATAAATGACGAGTTGATGCATATGCGTATGGCTCTCATACAAATTCGTCGACTCTCTGAGATTGTCAATCGTCTTAAAATTTTCTGCACTTCCGAATACGCCGCTATGGTGGTGGCGGCTCGCCATGGCCACAATCGCCGCAGCAGGCGCCGCAACATCACTCGCCTCATTCACCGGCTCGTCCACCGCAACACCAACCCCAACCTCATCCCGTCCAATGTGAACCAGCCCGCCGGAAACGAGGTAATCAACCTGGCTAATTAGAAGATGTTGAGGCTACACGATGAGTTTCGTCGTATTTACCTGTTTCTATAATAAAAAATACATAAATAATGTGCATTGTTCAAAGGAATAGTTTTCAAATAAAATTCTAGAAAAATTTTGAAATGCGTCATTTTTGAGTTATTAGTGATGATCGTTTCATGTGTGTTTGGCTTCTCAGTCCAATCTCACTGATATCGAAATTGAGTTGAGAATGGGGGACAAGTAAAAAGAACACTCCAATGCTTTTTGATCAAAAATGTTGCACGCTTTTCCGGTTTGCAAAATTGTTACGTGAATTATTTGAACGTCACCAGTGTGTCAAATTATATCATTCTGTTCGAGACTCTCGGATTGGGCAGTCGCATTTTTTGAAAAACAAATTATCTGTGGATTTGTTGAAAAAAATAAACGAAACAATGATTGTTAATTGTACATTCCTTCAAAAAATAAGGTCCGCATTTTCATTGAAGCAAATTGCGGCACGGTACCTACACAACAATTTGTATTTCTTCCACAATCGCATTGAGATCATGGAGAATAGCGACCTACCACCGCAACAGTCAACTGAAGAAGTGGCCCACGAAGAGGCCGTGAAGGACATGGAGTACTTCGATTATCTCCAACGATTGGACCCCAACTTAAATTTGACATTCGAGCAGGCACGCGAATTGCGCAAATTTGAGGCGATCGCAACCAATATCAAGCTATATTGCGGCGACGATACCCATCCACGCATGGGAAAACCAAGAAGGAAGCCTCGTAAGGCTACTACAACACTCCCGGAGATTCTCAAGAAACCTACAAAGAAGTAATGTTGGGGCCCCACATCGTCTCAACAAAATTATGTTTTTGACGATTTACTAATTTTGTAACGGATCATTTTCTATGTTCTGTAGTTTTTATAGAGAAATTATTGTGAAAAATACATTTGTTTAAATATTTAGTGTTATAATTGGTAGCTTCTTTCGCGAGCTTTATAAACCCATCTCATTCTTCTACATTTTTTTCATTTTTCGATTGCATACAAAATCAGACAGTTTTTTAAATTTGAAATTCATCTAATGGCGCATCAATTACTTAGCACATTCTCTACTTATATCTATTTAGAGTCTTAATAGAAACAACATAAATTTTAAAAATATGTTGGCTTTTCCTTTGACTTTGGACTAAAATAATTAATTATAAATAATTGTTGACACCGTCTAGAAAGTCAGGCAAATAATTTTAACGGATTTCTTCCACATTTCTAATTGTGTGAATAAGAATCTTTTAGTAAGTTGAATTTTATTAGGAATACAATTAAAAAAGGGCAAAAAGCGATAAGGCAATGAATATTTTCAGGTATACATTAACGCGCTTCTTATGCAAGGAATGGATAAAGAATCTCTACCAACACCTCCACAGCAATTTACACCATTAAAAGAAAATAGTATTGCAAGATGCCAGGACAATGGACGGGGCGATGCAGAATTATTTAAATTCCAAGAAGATGGCGATAAGAAGGAGAACAAGGAAAATACTAAAGTGTATAAATTTGTTCCTGTTCCTATAACGAAGACTTTTTATTGCGGTCCAGATGTCCCCAAGTTGAAGTGGAAAACCGGTTGCAATTTAGAGCATACTACCAGTAACCAAGAAAACATTTCTTAAGATTCAGGATTAATTGTTAATTTTTTTTTAATGTACATTTAGCCTCACATTTGCTATAGAACGAGATACATTTTTTTCTATTAGAATGATTGCTTTGCTGTACAATTAATTTTTAAACAAGTCGAAAACTTTCCAACTTTTTCAAACTTTCTTAAGGCAACAGCCAATGAGCATTCAAATTTTGCGCATGTGCTTTGATGTTGTTTTCTTGCGTGTTGCAATGGTGTTGCATCATTAGCATTTTTCATTAAAAATAGCGCGGAGTGTGGATTCTGTGTATCCTGTCACAACCTCACAACTGCTCGCATCAGTCGCAACCCCCAACATGGAATTACCCTATAAAATTGAACAAAACGAAATTTTGGGCCGGTATATTGAGTTAAATGATACCTAACAAACATCTAAATATATTCGATTGCAGTTTTTTAGTCGCTGTACGCGATATCAAACAAGGCGAGATTATAATGAAAGAGAAGCCGCATTTATTAGGCACTCCAATAGCAGCGTTTACCATTTGTTTCAAATGTTCTTCTAGAATATATACCTCAGTGCCAGTACCATGTACCGAATGCAAAGTTGTACCGACTTGTGGATTCTGTCAAGGGAAACAGCATGATGGCGAATGTAATACTTTACAAAAGAAAAATCCATGCCTCAGTTTCAAATTTCTCTGTGAACATCCGCAAGTTGTAATGCCACTTAGGTGTCTTCTTATGAAGTACTATAATGAAGAAGGATGGAATGAACTCGTCCAGTTGGAATCCCATTTACAGGAACGTAAAGGCACTTATATCTATAATCTGCACCGGAATCATGTTGTACAACTACTGCAGGAGATCAAGATTATGAAAATGTTTCCCGATTTGGATGAAAAACATGATGATCTAATACAAATGGTTTGTGGCATCTTAGATGTGAACAATTTTGAAGTACGTCCTAAAGATTGCCATGGAGTTGAAGACTGTCTACGCGGACTTTATCTGAAACCTGCATTAATGTCCCATGATTGCATGAGTAACACTCATTTGAGTGTTGATGAGCATTTCTTGATGACGGTTCGCGCATCGCTTCCTATCACTCAGGGCCAAACCATATCATTTAACTACACAAATGGACTGCTAGGAAATTACGAAAGACAAATGCATGTGCAGCGAGGCAAATACTTTTCTTGTAAGTGTAAACGGTGCAAAGATCCAACTGAACTGGGAACAGGTTTGAGCACTTTGATGTGCCCGCCTTGTAAAGAAGCTACATTGTTGTTTAACGAAAAGAATTGGCAATGCATTAAGTGTGAGAAATCGTTCAGTTCCAAGATGGTGAGAACTACTCTGACTTTGGCCAAAGAAAGAGTAAAAGAGGTGCTTAAAAGTGGCAATCTTAGAGATGCCCAAGACTTGGTTAAGATCCTACAAAGAAATTTGCATGGTCATCATGCCCTGATCTTAGAAATGAACCAGAAAATCATCTCAATGCTGAGCCAGAAAGGAGACAAAAATTCTATCCAGGAGAAGATTGATTTGTGTAAAGACCTCTCGGATGTTTTGCGTGTAATTGAGCCTGGCATATCAAGACATTTAGGTAAGTTTAGTTTATTTCGCATTTAGAAATGATATTTTCTAAATATGAATTATCTGAAGGGATTGCTCAATACGAGTTGCAAAATGCACAATTGCAACTGGCCAAATTGAATTACAACAAATCATCGTTATCGTTGGAAAATTACGCGGCGCTTCTAATGGATAGTGAAAGGATACTCAAAGGCGCTATAGAACATCTTATCTATGAACCGAAAAGTACCCCTGAGGGACGCTTGGCGCGGAAAGCACTCACTGATCTTCAAGTATTAAGAGCAACAATCAAAGGCGTTAATCAAAAAGTACATCGTCATTGTAAGAAAGAAAATAAATCATAAATACTTCTGTTTGTTTTTCAAAACAGTGTCAATGTTTCAAGTTGACTACTACACATAGTTTAAATATAGTTTTGTTGTTTTTGTTGAAAATCTTCAAACTACAGGATTTCTTAGAAAACGAACGAATTAACATGTTTTTTTCTGTTCTTAAATGCTAATGTGCAATTTATTACTTAGAATTACACTAGTGTTTAGTTTAGTTTGACTATGTATTATGTTTAGTTTAGTTGTTAGCCTCTTGTAACTTATTTTTATTAGAACTTAATTTTTTGTTTTTTAATTTAATAGTACAAGTACAGTAAATGGTTTTCTAGTATTAAAGTACGATATTAAATTTAGTCTTTTTGGTCTGTTTGCAGTTAGTACCCACTTGATTTCACTTTGTTTTATTTATTTTTTGATAAAAACTATAACTACCTATCACATTCATGGAATACCCAAAGGTTTCTTTACCCTACATGAAAATAAACATCCATTAAACCACAAGAAATCATTAAAAATGTTCATAAGTTTTGCATTGTTATGTTCAGTCGATTTTCAAGCCTGATTAGTCGACTTAACAGCTTAAATATTTGAGGTTTATATCAGGAGCGGATTTACATTTTGTCGTCAATCAAACAATAAAAAAAGGAATATAAAATAAATTGAAAAAGGAACAGTTTTATTTATCTTTGCGTTTGTGTAGTAGAAAAGAATCCGCCCCGGTTTTTTTAGTCTTTTAACTTGGCAATTCATAAGTTCATGTGAAAAATGCATGTATCAACAAGATTTATCAATCAAAATGTACATTTAACGTGTCTACAAAAGTGAAAAGTGTCGTAACAACTTGTTTTTTTTTGCAAACTAACAACAATTCTATCAAAATCTACAACTGCACACACAAGTTAAACAATTATTCCTCATTGGACAATGCACCTTCACCCATATTTCTTTAATTTTTGCATACTTCTTCAACATAAATTAATCTAATCACGCATTAAAAACAAAAAAATATTAAAGTAACAAGTAAACGCATAACGCAACAATAATAAACTATGAAAGTTAAAATTTAAAATTCTCGGTGAAATAAATACAAAACAATAACATGTCAAGTTGAAGTAGAAAAATATAATTTTCATCGAAAAAAGGAAGTAAAGTTCTGGAAGAACTGTTGAATAAAAACATTTGGAAGTAAAATTCAACTCATCAAAGATATAGAAAAGTAATTAAAAAAAATCCGCTTAAAAACTGGTAGAGTCAAAAAAGGACCAGCAAATCTACTAAAGAATCACATTGATTACTATGAAATACTTGTTCTCTATTTCTTGCAGCTTTTTAATGTAGCACTTCACTTTCTGCATACAGTTTTGGTATCTGTGTAGTTCCTGTTGAAAGCAGCCTAGAAAACTATTCAGGTAATCGTGGATCCATTCCCGGTACCAAAATGTCTTCCATATTAGGCAACAATAGCACTTTCTGCAAACAAATAATAACAAAACAGTTTCACAAAGCAAATTTAGTGGAATGTCGAAACTCACCAAGAATTCTTTATACACTCGCTTCTCAATCCAGTTACTAACTTTAATAAAATTCCAATTGCGTTCGCCGACAACGGGCTGCGCAGTCAATTGCAACTTGGGCATTGGCACTGCACGGAAACCGAACCAAATGCGATCCGATGGTGGTGGCGGTACATTGACTACCAGGCAACCCTTCAGAGCCTTTAGCTCTAGCTTGAGACCAACATCAGTGTTCGAAACTCCCTCGATAGCTTTCTTAATGTATTTATTTTCGGTGGCGCGTTGAAAAAAGCGCGACTCGGCGAAACGATCCACCATATTCATAAACTTTTTATTCTGTTTGCTGACGCCGCCTAGACCTGGTACTGGGTTGCCAGATTCATCCAAGGGTGCAAGCACAACATGTCTGGAATGCTCATCATCTGAGGAACTTTCAGCTGTGTCCTCAACATCGGAATTGTAAATAGCTGACTTTGATGTGGAAATTGAGGGCGATTCGCCATTTTTCTCGCCTTGCTGTTTCAATTTCAGCAGATTGAGCTTTGTTAGCACCATTATAATAACAGAGCCTTCGTAGCTGAGTTCAAAATCGGTCCAAAGACCCCATTCGTCAAGGTATGGCTTCCCAATTTTGCATACTTTGGGTGCGTGGTTGCCAAATGTTAGTTCAGTCATCCTCAATGATTCGATAAAAATAGGTAACTTGATGGCGGCGAGTTTTTTCGCAATGCGATCTTGTATTAGCTTAATAACGTGTTCGCTTTGATGAAAATCGAAGACCATCCTGTATATCATAGTGTTCATCCATTGCAAGTCTAAGTTCGGCGCCAGTGTGCTGCAATCTTCTATCTCAAGAGATTGTCGTGATCGGCGCCCGCGCAACGACGAATCGGAAGCTTTCGCCGAGGATACTGAAGCGTAGTAAGTCATGAACATGCTGTAAGTGCCGCCGGATTCGATAGGCGTCAGAAGCGGCGACATAATGTTTAAGTACTTGGAATAATAATGTGTGTCATCTTTGACTATATCACTTGCATTGTCTTGATTTCCGGTACCATCACCGTTGCCAAGACGATGTGTTGCGCGCTTGAAGCGGCGCAGCCAATGCTCTTTCTCTCGGTCTGTCCGCGCAAATATGTAAATACACGTCTGTTCTAGGGGATCATGCAGAAATGCGATGTCCATTTGTGGGTCGAGCGCTTCCGCTGTGTCAAAGAACGACATTTCTTCTTCTAGCATTTCATCGTCGTTCTGCACTGACAGCTCGTCGGGCGATGCCGTTGCTGGGGTCAATGTTGCATTTATTTCCTCCTCGTTTATTTCCCTGATCAATTGCTCATCGGAATTCTCGTAGTTATCACTCCCCGATTCTTCGATCAACCTGCTAAATACTTGTGTTCCCGGCGTGTCTGTACTAAGTCGTGATGTTATACTCCCTGCAACGGCTACTTCCTTCGATAAATCGGAATCTGGTGTGACTTTTTTATCTTGGAGATCATAGCATAACTGATCTTTGTTGAGTATTATGCATATTGGATATTTCTTGCTCCAATGGCGGATTTTCGTGAGTCCCAGCGGAAGTAAAAGTATCTCAGCACCTAGGAGATTGTAAATGCGATGTCTTGTAAAACTCATCTTGTGCTCCACCTCGTTGTAGGAAGCCCGCTTCGGAATCTTCAATTTAGTATTGCTAATCTTCAACAAGTTGCCTTGTAGGCGCAAATAGACGCTTTGTGTCTGTGAGATGTGATACGTGTACGGATCATACGCCTCGGGATATTCGTTTACCCATCCTTGGTACTTCAACATCGGTCGCTCTTCTTTGACCGCGGCAATCTCAATATACTCTTCTTTAGTCACACTCGTCAATCTTTCAGTTCTCTCATGATTAATATTATTATTATTATTGTTAAGCTCGGATTGGTGCGGCGCGTCGTTGTTGTGTTTGACATAGATGTAAGCAATGGTAAACATGAGCAGGCTACCGCTAATGAAGCCTTGCATGTAGTTCGTTAAAGGGAGAACCATGTAAGCAAGTAGAAAGATAATTGCGTAACAATAAAGCTTATTTCTAGTCAAGTAAGTCCAGATTGTCTCTTCGGTGGGTGGCGGCCGCAAATCGACGAAGCCAGTGGGTGAGAAAACAGTCGCTTCTCGTATGTTGTTGGTGTCCTCGAAGTAGGCCTTACGGATATCTTCACCCGTTATTTGTGTAATGTTTATGTTATCTACTTCTACGTCAATATTATCTGAAAGTTTTTTTGAAAGTTAGGATTGTTTTGGTTTGTGTTAGCGTGCTTTGTACTTATTTGTGCTAAGACATCCACACCACTTTCGATGTCTGATTGATCAATTTCCAGGCCCATATTGATATTTTGCAGATCTTCCAGAAACCCCGCCGTTGTTACCTTCATCTCCTTCTTGCCGTCTTTTGTAATAATTGTAACATTGCGCTTTGTCTTGCTGCCCTGTTTCAAAGTACTTTTTGCATTTGCATTGCTACCTTCCTTTTCGATATCTCTTTTATCGGACAAAGACGTGTTGGCCTCATCATCGCTTGACATTTCAACACCTACCCAAGAAACTAACTATGAACGAATTGTTTAACTTTATGCAAGAACTCGAGTGTACCTTCTGTGGTAGAAACAATGCCACATGTTCGCGATATACTGCTTTCGCTCAGCTCCTCCGATTCAGACAAACTAGAACTTTCCTTCTCCTTACTGTTATCTCTACCCTCCCGGTCCCGGTCCCGCGACTCTTTGCTCTCCTTGCCCTCTTTGCATTCCTTGCCCTTGGTGCATTTCTTCGGTGATGCTTCGCCCTCGTTTGAGCGAGTCTTGTACTCGGTGATTTTGCCCTCCACGCTTTTCGTGATTTTCCCCTTCAACATGAATAGCACATAGAAATGCAGTTGTGCAACACATTCAAACAAAAATCGGAATGGATATGACGAACTCAAGCACTTCTTGAATCACGCACAGACATGCCACATGCATGCTTTGTGGATGAAAGAGATTGGAAACGTTGAAAAGGAAAGAAGTGCAGATGCGAATGCAGGTGGACGCGCAAACAAACCTTAATGTCGGTAAAGAAACGCCAAGGATCTGTTGGCGGCGACAAATCGACGCTTGAAACATCGACGCTTGTGGACCTCTTGCCCAATTTATTCGACTTATATGGGCTGCCTTCCACGTCACTGGAGGCTGAAATAATTTTAAACATTTTCAATATCTTTTTCATCTTGGGAAAAGTCATGAGGAGACTATTTTTAGACCCGATTAATTTGAGACACAATTAATTTGGGAACACAAAAATTTTTAATGTACGTGCGCGACAAATGTAACAAATAATTGTTTGATTGAACATGTCAATCAAACAATTCATTGATTTACCTTTTGGTGGTGCATCTATTGAGATCTCATCATGATCCTCATCAGTCGCATACAATTCTTCGATTTCTTCCGCAGTCGCATTGAAGCGAAAGCTTGGCACAGATGAATTTATTGGTTTTCCTAGATTTTAAAAATCATTTAATTTGCTTGCAGTGCCTGATTAATTGCTTATTAAGGAAGCACAGTTAATTCAATCATAATCAAGTTACCTTTAAGCATGCTGAGAGTAATTTTAGACTTTTTATACCCCTCCATATTATTTTAGTTTCTATTAATTTAGGTTTTCAAATACGATTTAATGATCACTAATTACTTGATTACTTCTTAAGCGTTAGCTCGCTTTAACTAATGCAAAGATAAATCTGAAAGGAGCAAAACACCATCAGTCAGCAGATAATTTAAGCATTTACAATTAGCAACAGACTAGAGTAAAATTCAGTACGACAATAAATTAAAATTATGTTATTACACAGTACAACACAAGCCAATTGAAATGTTTGCATGACCATGTCCGGTAAAATAGGTAAAACCTATTATTATTATTTGTTGTTTATTACATCACAGCACAAATACCAATGACAAACACAAGTTTTTATAGATTTTATTTAACAATTTAAGCGCCAAAAGTAGTTTGAAAGTTTGAATTTAAAACTCATGGCCTCAATGCCTTTGTACGAACAAAGAAAATACAAGAGAAGCAAAGCACAACTTTGGGATATATTTAGAAGATAAGAAATGAGTATATTGACATTGGCATGCTCCAGATATTAATTATCATTTAATGAAATAGTCCATGTAAATAAAAAAAAATAAATAGTGAAGAATAGAGTAATGCACAAACCACAAAAGCAAACCAAATTGATATTCTTGGTGATTTCATTGCGATTTGTATGTTTATCAAACAATTAAACATTACTTATAAATAGCTTATAAAGTGCGCGTTTTGCAAGTAATTCAATATCAATACGACATGCCTTTTACTATTTTATTTTATGACTAATGATATGAAATATTATCAATTATGTTGCAATAAAATAAACTAAAACGTATTTTGAACTTGCGAATATTTTTACTACGTTTATAAGTCAATAGATTAAAATGTTTAGACGATAAAAGCTAAACTTACATTAACAACTGCTGTAAACCACCAATTCCCAAAACCATATAGCAAAGTAATAATTTACAAATCCAACAAACAATAATTTCAAAACAAGAATATCAAGCCAACATCCATCAATAACATCTGTATAACAATTGAATCAATTGATAGGATACGCTAATAAGCATCTGTTTATTAATCAAAAATGCAATTATTTATTACCTTTCCTATTATTATCAGTTTGTGCCATTGTGTGGTTTTTCATATTAGTTTGTTGCTACATTCGCTTTTTTGCGTGTTAATAATTAGGAAGTATTAAGACGGTGTACAGAAAACGGACGCACATAGAATCTCAAGATCCAAGATTTTGGAATAGTACATCTTGTACGAAGTTCACGTTGCTTGCAAACGCCGCGTTATCGGCGTTTCCATTGTTTAAGACATGAATAAATGGCCAAAGTTGAACGCATTTTAGTTGATTATAAGCCGAGTTTCGCTACCTTTGCGACGCTCTTCCGCATTTAAAAGTAAACCACGTCCGAACACTAGCGAAACTTTATCAACAATGAGTCATATTTGATGTCGTTTCATAAAAACTAGTAGCATTCACAGCACTTGTTCACAGATTATTGTATTGTTGAACGATTTGTTGTGGCAATTCGTTGTATTGTTGTGCTCTTTGTACACTTGCTTCCTTGTTATTTCAAGCGCTAGTGAACCACAATCAGCTGTTTTCGTGATGATGGAACTGTGGAACTCTTACATGTCAAATTTCACCTCCAAGTCTCCTTTGGTTGTCAAAATCCAATTTGAATTTTGTTCGTTGCTATTCCTGCCTCAGCTGCAGATAATTAAAATTCGAACCGCATTTAAATGAACAAGATGAGATGTACAATTACTCATTGGATACGTACAATTAATATTAATCAATGTGCGAAATTGTACACGGCAATCTAATAGTTATGATTATGCAATCAATTTAATTACAATTCCGGGACAATCGGACAATAACAACTTTGCGGTTTTTACCGTTCATGCAAAAAACGTATTGTGATCAAGGATTTATTTCACGAAAACTCAGAATTACGAGTATGCTAGTAAATTAATTTTCTTTGAATATAATGCATACATTCCAATTTAATATATTTTTTTATGGCAAACAAGTTTTTAAAATGCTTGCCCATGCCTTATTTAAAATTGTCTTATTGAAAAAACACACCACGGTTATTCTTTAAAATGTTTATTAGCGTTTTTGAATTTAGTTCATTAAAAACATTTTTTCCAAAACTGGGGACTGCAACAGTAGATATGACGAGAAAGATTGCTAATTTAGGCACGAGTGCAGCATCTTTTTTGACGCTTGTAAAATTTAATTCCACACACTAATTTAATAAAATATGATTATGATTTTGTGATCTATGATTAAGATTTGCAATTAGAAATAAAGACAAATATGGCTTATTAACAATTAAATTAAAAATTAAATTCGATGAAGTTATGAACATTAGCATGACATAATCACTTTAATTACAATCTTTAGTATAATCGTGACTTGATTATTCGCTCATCGATCAAAAATTGAAATGTTAACGATGTATATAAACTGAGAATCACGTCCAGAAACGACTAGTTAATTGTGCACCTTCGCGATGTTTCCATTATTATTGGCGGCGGCGCTTTTAGGCGCCTGTGCCTCACAACGTGAATCACCAAGAATCGTTTATTTCTTAGGGGAAGATTCTGATAGTGTTAATCGACCAGTCTCCGAAGACGAAGAAATTACAAATTTTATTCCAGACGCTGATCGCGAGTTCTCTAGACCAAGCACTTTGTTTTATTTCGTTCCTCAATATAATTCCAGACAACAAGTAATTTACATTAATTAAATAAATAATAAGGTTAACAAGAATGATTAAAGAGAATATTTATTCCAGCCATTGGTAGGCGATGCAAAAGAAAGTGCTTTCTCATCTTCAGCACATAATTACAATCTGAATTTCAAAGATAGAAGTAAAAGAGCCGCGTATGCTGGTTATGGTGGCCAGTCAAGCGGAGGCGGCGGATATGGGGGAGGTTTCGGCGGCGGATTTGGTGGAGGCGGTGGCGGAGGGGGCGGCGGTGGTTTTGGCGGTGGCAAAGGAGGTGGATTTGGCGGAGGATTTGGAGGTGGCGGCTCTAAAGGCGGCGGATTTGGTTCTGGTGGTCATGGTGGAAACGGCGGTGGGTTAGGAGGCGGTCATGGTGGTGGCCTTGGAGGTGACCATGGTGGTGGACTTGGAGGTAGCCATGGTGGTGGACTTGGCGGCGGAGGACAACACGGAGGCGGCTTTGGAGGACATGGAGGCGGAGGCCATGGTGGTGGCTTAGGCGGAGGTCATGGAGGAGGATTTGGGGGTGGCAATCATGGCGGTGGGTTTGGAGGACAAGGAGGTGGTGGACACGGTGGCGGATTAGGCGGATTTGGCGGTGGTGGTCATGGAGGTGGACATACCGGTGACGGAGGATATGGCGGGAAAGGCGGCTTTGGTGGAGGTGGTAAAGGTGGAGGAGGAGGCTGGGCACATTCTTCGAGTTCTGCTTCTGCTGGAAGCTAGTAAGTTCTCAGGACACAGAATTTTAAATCAATTTCAATGTAATTTCTTTATAGTGGCAGGTAAACCGAAAGTGGCAGTTTGACGCTGTTGCACCAGTCTGAACCGAACTCAAAGAACAGGAATAAGCAAGAAAACACTTAGAATTAATTATTTTACTTGAATTCAGTTTAATATATTTTTATGCTTGATAAATTAAAACCAAATAAAAATAAATTGCTTTTAATTATTAACGGTAAAGATTGATTCTTTCATAATCTCCAGCGTGCGGTTCTTCAACATAATAGATTGTAGAGAGATCAAGCAAAACCTGAAACTTTTAATATACTTCGTGTAAATCTAGGTGTGCGTCTTTTTATAGCCCTTATCTATCTCCAATAGTTTCCCTTTAATGGCGATTTTTGTTAGTCTTTCGGGAAGTTAAAGCACAAGATTTTGCACATCTTTTTTTGTGTATTGGACATTTCTCCATCTCCAATAGTTTGTCTTTAATCGCGATTTTTGTGTTTTTCTCGGTGGTTTTTCGCGAATATCTGCAAAGCCTTAATAGTTAGGGCATAAGTGTCTTCAGGGCACTTAAAGGCAATTAATTTTTGCGTCTTTTTGTATTCAGGAGTTTTCTTAATCTCCCATAGTTTGCTTTTTATGGCGATTTTTGTTTTTTTTTCGGTGGTTTTTCGCGAATATCTGGAAAGCCCTAATAGTTAGGGCAAAAGTGTCTTCAGGCAGCTTAAAGCCAATTAATTTTTGCGTCTCTTTTGTATTCATTACTTTCCTTTATTTCCCTTAGTTTGCTTGTTATGGCTCGTTTTGTTTTTTTTCTGTGGTTTTTCG
>JARJDT010003335.1:0-11643 GCA_030264655.1 Leptusa sp. GC000079
TTTTGTTGAACGATTGGTCGTGACCACTTTTGTACACATTAAAAATTGAACACAGTGATTGATTGATTATTATATTTATGAATACATAAATGTCATCGCTGCCTGAATATTAAACTTTTGCATGAACTTTCCCAAATCAGTAGAGACCCATTTCAAATTACTAGAAATACTTGATTACGGTTGCAATTTATCATTTATCATTGGGTCACCACTACTCACTACTGATGCCACCATTGATAACATAACCATGAAATAATAATACGCGCTGAATGGTTTCGGTCAGCGAAAATCGATGAATATCAAATATTGATGCTTTGGCATATAACATAGTTACATTCAATATAAACGCACTTATTAAGTTGTCCCCATCAGCATCATCATCCGCGATAGATGATGGCATTAGAGCAATGCGAATATTAGTGATGAAACTAGTGCGAACTTTACGCCGTTCCCGTTGGGCTGTTGCCGGATACTGGATAGTCGTAACATAAATGTAACAACTACCAAAACAAGCGGCAACATTGGACCCACCAAGGGAATAACGGTGTATAGATAGGCACGGGGCAACAGGCTTAATGGCAGAATGCTGAATAGTGAATGGTAGTTTTAGTTCAAGTTGAAATTGTGTCCATTAATCACCCATCCAGATGCCACACGAGTTGTGGGACGAGAGTGCTGTCCTTGTAGTTGCGGCGCGCCACAAAAATGGACCTTCACTTCGCTCTTCGCTGCTGAATATTCAACAATTTAGCCTCATTGGCATTTGCGTTGAGTTGCAATATTTTAATTTCAATTATGCTACTCCATTGCAACAGTCAATAAATTGACGTTTGCTCAACGATAAATAACAATAAAACACAACCATAGACCTATTAATACAAATAGACGCAGCAAATGCGTTGTAAGCTGGCGACAAGATGTGTGCGACAAGGAAAGAGCTCATTCGGGCAAAATCTAAAGGTTGCTTGTAGGGTTTCTCGAGACAAGAATTCTTGTCTTGAATTGGACTTCTTGTCTTGTCTCGAAATATCAAGACAAGAAATTTGGGATTCTTTTCTTCGGTTTTTTATTTATTTTTGTAAATTTTTCGAAATTTTTTGAAATTTCTCGATATTTCTTGTTCAATTTGTTGAAAACGTAATCTTGTCTTGTCTTGATTTTTCCATACCGAGTCTTGTCTTAATCTTGTCTCGATTTTTGTCGAGATCAAGACAAGAAGTAGCATGGGTAGTTGCCTGTGGTTGCTGAGATTTGCATGTAGAAAAATGTTCAAATAATTCGGATTCACCTTATATAAATCTGATTACAATATGAAATTCAATTTAGCTGTTTGTTTTAACAACGTACAACAGCTTTGGAAACTTAATTTACAATTAACACTTATTAGGTCATTTAGTCGAACAACAACATGCATAAGTGCATGCCCGTAATTCATCTTACTTTATTGCTATAATTAGCATTTGATTAATATTTCCGTGTAGCAAGTATGTAATTAAGTTTTACACGATTATTGTCATCAAATATCAGATATAGTACATACATGAGCACATTTTAATCTACCTAAAAAGTAGCTAATAGTTTTTTGCTAAAAAGTAAACAAGAGATACCATTTTGCAAAACGTTTCAATTAAAATTTGTTTGCATTTTAATTGGAAAAACTAAAACTACAGGTGAAATCCAACATTTTTCCGCTCTACCGCTCGTTTTAACTAATAGGCGCAATTAAAATGTTGCAACTGTACCCAACCTGCAAATAGCTACTGATTCCCAGAAATCATTTAATCAATTTTTTTTAATTCCAGAGATTTGCACTAGTGCATTTTTTATTTGGTCTATTTGGCTTTGTATGAAATTTTGTTATTAATTTAAAAGTTTGCTGAAATTGTGCACAAGCTTACTTCTTTAATAATAAACAAAACTCTATAGAGTAACGCGTCGTATGCAAAACTGCGAAGCTTCATCCTAGGATATCATATATAACTATTTGCAAGCTCCGACAGCGATATTTACTAAATAATAAAGTTCTCATTTGCAATTAAAGTTGATGCTTGCTCATGTTCGTGCTCGAAACGCTTGTTGAATGCACGCATGCGACTTGTCTCCTTGTTGTCCTTCTCCTGCAACTTGCACCTAACAACTACGGTTTATTCATGTCGTCGTACATCTCGTGCATCCTCATGTTATTTTACGAATTTCTATTTGCATTTACTCCCTGTGAATCCTGCAAGAAATATGATAGCGAGCCTAATATGATGCTCTAACTTATACTCGAGTATTTGCTTGCTTGTTGCCCTTGTATGACATGTTTGCTTCTTGCTCCTAGGCTCCTAGTAATACAATATATTACGCACATTCTCATTCTCTGAACAAATAGACAACTATACAATACAAGTGCATACACATGTGATTCACTTGCTTGACTTGAATCGAGATCGAGACGTTTAACCACAAGCATAACACATGTTTGTTATGTTTGCGAATAATATCAAAGGGCTTAATTTATGTAATATCTCTGTTCAAAGCTATACGTTTGATCTTGTGAACCTTCAACATACTAAAGAGAGTACTATGTATAGTCGCAGATGAAAAAAAATAAGGAAGATCAAGCGCCCTTAATTTTCATATTTACACTGTTTAAAATTATTTGTAATTTGCTGGATTTTATTTGACATATAAAAGTTAAAATTTATTAATTAATAATGCGTTTTACTTCAACTTCGGATCTTTTTACATGTAACAACATCTAAACAAGATGCAAAAGTTAATATAAACAAATTTATCGTTGCAAGCTCACAAGTTGCCTATGCGTTAAATCAGGAAAATGCAACATAGTTGTAAACGCTAGCGCTAAATTAAGTTCGAAAGGATGCACGGAAATATGTACACCAAAAATTCAGGAGATAAAAGGGCGCCCACTATAAGAATGAAGCGAAAGAAGACGAAGAAACGATAAAAGTTTTAACACGAAACTGTTGATACGGAAGAACGCCGTCGGGTTTGATTCGATTAAAATGAAGAACAGGAGTTTCAAAAAGGCCTCATCGATTGTTGCGTCAAGTTCCTGATCATTAATTTACTCGAAATGCAGATGCAAACTTTTAGTTATGTTTAAATCAATTAATTTTTTTGAGGTTAGCACTTGTTTAATAATTAACGGATTGTGGAGGAAATATGATTTTCTCTCATAAAAGTTCAGTTGATTTCATTGAACTTGTTAACATGCTTTATTTTTATGTATTAATAAAACTCACAGCAACATGAACATGAATTAAAAGTTGAAATAGTAAACTATTGTTGTGCTTATTCTACATTTACACAGTTATCATCAATCTGCTCTATTAGTCTATGTTGGTTTTGTTGACAGTGTGAGATTTTATTTTATTAGTTCGCATTACATGCATTTTATACATTAATAATGTCTAGTAGAATAATGAAATGTAGAACAAATGCAAAAAGGACTAACAATTTTAAAATTGCTCATCAGATGAACTGAGCGGATATTGCGTTTGTGATTGACGCTGTCAATGCATCAAACTGCAAACTGCAAATGACAACATTGATGATGAAACCTAGAACTAGTTCAATCCAGGACATTTTCCCTTTTATGCATTTATGCTAGTAGTTTGCTAGTTTATAAAACAAGGATCTAACTAACAAACAAACATGAAACAAAAAATAGCTAAAACTCATCTAACAAGCCAGAATAAAAAACCGCCCTAAAAAGTTGCATAACAGTAGAGACATTTCTAATTCACTTTAACGACTGCATATAAAATTTTATAAATATCTAAGTTATTTTTGATAAAAATATAATGATCGTTTTAATACGCAAATGCATAGCTTTCAAAGGCATTTTATTACTTGGAAAATTGAATTTAGTCCTCATTTTCCTTTTCTTCGACTGTCTTCATTGCAACACTAAAACGTCTGCGACGGCGGCGGCGAAGGATTCGAAGGAATTTGAGGAAGAATTAGAGGCACGTGCGCATTATTTTTTGAAAAAAGCAAATCCGGTTATTAAGAATCGTAATTGCCGCCGGTTCTTTCATTTCTCCCATTTTCACTTTTTCAAACGTATAATAAATTATTGTCTTTAGCTTGCGTCGGCTGATTGCGTACTTTTTTTGGAAGTCTCAAAAGCAATAAAAACTAAACTGAATAAATGGATGGAAATCCTTTAACGAATTTATTTTTTGTGTATTATTTTAACAGCCTAGCGCCCGTAAACCACAAAACGAAGCAATTATTATTAAAATAACAATGTGACAATAACGCTTTAAAGGGAAACGGCTGAAATTTTCAATAAATGTCGTCATGAAAGCGTTCCAAACTTTCGCCATCATCGAACACAGAAAAATCCATCTGGTATAAACAAAGTTTATACATTGGAGGCATATAAAAGAGACGTATAACAATCGTAACGGTTGATTTGGTGTAACAGCCATTTCTATTGGGTCCAATAATTTCATATTGATGGCAAGCAAGCATACGTCGTATATGATATGATATTCTACGATATCTTTTCTCGTGTGCGTGCCTTCCATCGATATCTAGTGGGGTAAAGTGCGCTTTTTTCGACCCGTTGCCCAATAATAATTTATGATTTCCTTTATTCCCTTATAGCATTTTTTATTTACTTATAGATGTAACTGATATGCAGTTTTCTATTAAAAAGCGCTCGCCTGTTCAATGGTCCGAATTCAAATGTACGCCAGTGAAATTTACATTTCGAGATAAAAGTACACTTGTAGCCCGGCGCCTTCACAACGCATAGTATTCAAACCGAATGTTTCTTAAACAACCAACAGGGAATACTAGTCGATCGACTTCAGCGATTCAACCATGGAATGAAGGAAATACGTGTTGCAAAACGAAAGACCTCTTTAGTCGATGTTCTATATACATAAAACTCCCTTGGCACACTTGGCGAAATCACAAAAATGATTCGAAAATGATCTCATTCCAATGCTAAACCTGCATAAAAAACGAATACAGATCACTAGGGCTCAAAGCAACATGCTGGTTACTGTGTTTTGTGATAAGAACGCCATCTAACACATGCCAAAAAACTAAAATCTAAAAAAATCGGTTTGATACTATACATATGTTTAAGGGGAGGAATTATTTACAGTTATTTATGTTCTCATCATGTTTATCGCCATTGGACGCCCTCACAAAATCGCACGGTAAATTATTACTTGGTTGTCAAATGTTAGTTTAGTATTTTCACTTACTTAATTAAAATTGTATGAATTCAAAGTGTATTTGCTTTAATGATAGCGCAATTTATAATATTAACTATTTGAAAATGCAGTGGCATGCATCAGCTAGGCTAGCATAACATTACAGGAAGAAGGAGCAGTAAGTAGTTAGACTTGTTAGTACCTAAGTTAATGATAATATTTTAAGTGCTATAAGAGCTATCAAACGGTCTTGGGATGATACTAAAAGCGCACCAACTTAATACTATTATCTTATCCTTTTCCGGCCCGTTTTATGCCATATCCTATATCTTATCCATATTTGTTCATATCTCTTATCGTATACTCAGTTAGTAGCACAACTTATTTCTATCCTTGAAAGACTATGCGTATATGCGGTTAATTATTATGCTCCACTCTTCGTAAGTGCTCTAATACTAGAATCTAACATTATTTATTCAAATTGAAGCAACATCGTTAATGTCATCGTTAAACAGACGCAACCAAATGTCTCATTATTTTAAATGCCATCACTTACACCTATAGTTTATTTTCCACAACCTAAACTTTACTATTGGCTATAAATTCGACGAGACGAGTACAAGTAGAAATTATTTTAACCTTAAAATATCAATTGATTTAGCATTTTATTGTTCAATTACAAACAAATTGAAGAAAATACAGTTCTCTTCGGTAAATTTTTCCAGATCATAACTCTTATGATTTATTGCCGACGAGTGGGAGCGAATGAAAGAGTTTCAGGTTCGAATCACCGAGCGACGAAGTGATATCAAAATGCGAACGACAACCGTGCGTTGCGTTGTACATAAAATAAAATCGTTCGGTTCCGTTTCCATTTCTTCGCACGTATAGATATATATTTTTTATGCTTTCTGTTTGTCATTTTATGTTCGAGCGTGTCTTTCGATTCGCGATTTTTGTGTGCGCCGTTTATATATGTCAGTGTGCCATAATGGCATGCCAACCAAGAGGAACACATAAAGCAAAAATATCACAATGTACCTTACGTTCTTCTCGACTCTATGCTATGACGATTGATGTGAATCGGTGGAAAAGCTGGAGAAAACGCCGAAACGAAGGAATAAAAAATAAATAAAATAAAGGTAATCGAAACGGTTATTTGAATTGCCGTGTATAATTCACCCCATTTTCGGTCACGCTTCAAAGAATCAGTGATAGATTTAGGTTTTTCATTGTTTTTTTTGTGGTTATATAGAAGAAAAAAGGTAACATATTTACATTTTGGAAATTGATGTTGAAAATTGTGAATTAGAATGTGTAGCCTATGCCATAATGCCAAGCACTACAATTGAATATATTACGAAGCAGTGAGCAGCGGACCGAGATGGAGAAGAATTATATCGGTACTCGCATTTTGGGGCGGGTGGAACGATGAACCGAAGATTGAAATGCCTAGAATGAGAATTTAAATGCCTTCCTTGAACGCATGGAACACGGGAAGCGGAAAGCGACCATCGGCTAGGGCGGAAAAATATGCGGCTTAGAGACGCGGCGCGCTCGCTTTTCGACACGCACGGAAATTAAATTCGATAAATGCGAACATATCCATTTTACTAACATCCACATCCCATTTAGATTCGAAGCTGGGAGCTCGGTTCGAAACTTGAATATCCATTAGTATTGCTTAATGGTAAAAAAACAAAAGTTAAAAACGAACATTTCTTCTTGATGAATTTTTCTGTGAGAAAAATCTGATAATGCGTTTATGATTTTATTAAAATTTCCTCAATCTTTTTCCAAGGTGGACTGCAGCGAATTTGCGATTTATGTTGTGCTAGCTTCAATTTCCATGAAATTATGAAAGTAAACAAACAAATTACGTTCAATTTGACCGTTTCATTTATGGGGATTCAGCGAGTCGGATTTACTCATTCGTTCGTTCGTTCATTCGGTTTTAGTGTACTATTTTCACCCATTCGAAATTGGTAGGCCATGAAAGGGTTGTGAATCATTCGAATCGGGAAAATTGGCGAAATTGACTTAACTGCGTTGCGTGAACACGTAGTTCTTGTTTTCGGAGCAATGGCATCAGATTCAAGCGATGCTACTGTTAAAATGATAAATGTAAAGGTAAATCTCTGAAAATTTAGTAGTAATTGTAATTAAAGACTCATTAGTAGCACTGCAAGGTATTTTAGTCTAATGAGTTAAACAGGTGCAAAGTTTAAAATCATTAGCAAAATTTCAATAATCACAAAATACATGCAAGTATGAAAAGATAGTTTTAGAATTGAATTTAATTAATTAATCCACAATTCTAAAGAATTGTTTTTATTCTAATTAAATTTAAATTAATTTTGGCTTCATAGCTAATAATAAATGACGATAATGAATGAATTAATTATTATTTTCCCGAATGTTTCCATTTTCTATGCCTGTGTACGTCTCCTTGTTATCGGAAAGCTAAAAGCCTCGGGATGATTATTCTATATTGTTGAGTAATTATTATTCAGTAAAACTTCAATGTTCATAGCATTATAATTATTCTAGATCTCAGTAATTCGTGGAATACAATGCACGTTTGTCTGTTTTTGCAAAAAAACAAACAAACATTGTAAACTTTAATCAATTTGTAACCCTGAAGCGTATAAATCGTTAATTATCAATTATTAATGAATTTCATTGGCTGACTTCAACTTGGGGAGCATTTACACATGTACATGTTGTATCCCCACATAATTTCAGTTTCATTATTCAGCTCTTGGCCTTTTATTCTCGGTCCATTGTCAAGCAAGCAATCGATTGTTCAAATTTTTATTCAATACTGCTCTCGTTTCTCGTCCAATGTTTTGTTCGATTGTGATACGCGAATTTTGTACTCGCTAAATGCTATTTTTGTTTCACTATACTCTCGAATCAATTTGTATAGCGTAATTTTACACAAAAGACCCAAATGTCGCCACAATACGCCATAAAATCAGCATTCTAAAGTGATTACATGAAACAAAATATGTGCAAATGGCTTCTATTCAAAAGCACTCGTCACTTTTCCATCATGTTCAAAAAGTTGTAAAGTCTTTAAGGTATTTTATTAAAAGCCAAAAGTATTTCAAGCTACTTATGTATCTTGATGTTTGCAGAATATGTATATTATGTAAGCCGAAACACAGTTGAACGTTGAAAAGTTTCACGCTCGGGCAGTGTGTTTGCCATTCTTGTAGAAGAAGTTGAAGTTCATCTTGTTTGGGCAAAAGTTGGAAAACAACGCAAAAGCAACACGGCATGTTTCGTCCAACTTCTTCAACTTCAAATGGAGTGTCAAGGATATACATCAAGCATCAGCTACAGACACTCTTTTCTATTCTTTTAAAATACGTGACAAAGTAGGAGATGGGGCTAGAAATGTCGCATTAAAATTGCACACATTTTGCAAAATCTTCAAGAACGCGCACTATTTTAACTTTGAAGTAAACTCAGCCAGAGGAAGAAGCGCGAAGTTTGGAACCTATTGAATTACAAAGCAAGTAATGCTTGAAGTGTATATCAGCCCACATTATCTGAACTTTATAGTCATACTACTTTACTTATATGAGGACTCGTTTGATGCTTAGTGAGGTTGACGTTGATTAGTTTTGATGTTCGAAACTTATGTACAAACTTTAAGATATTTAATTACGAAAATTGATCATCCTTGCGATATAAATCTGTGACAGCTGCTTCGCATCTTATATGAGATGAAGAGAAGATGGTAAGTACCTGATTCATGTAGGATCGTACAAATTCCATACTCTGCTCCAGAGCGTACGTGTCGCTGCTGCAGGAGTCGATGATGAGCGCACCGAGCGTCACATTAGGCAGAAGATCTTCGCTCTCGTTTATTTCATCAATGGCGTAGAGCATCGCCTCCAATCTCTGCATACCCTTTTCTTCCTTGACGGCACCGCACGGAAAATCCGGATTACCACTAATCTGTTCGTGCATTGGAAATATGCCACCGAATATGATGTCGCCATTGATTCGCAGCAGTTTGCGCTCGGTCTCTAAAGTTTGTGATTGCGTTGAGCCACTAATGGCCAACATAACCACGAACAATCTTTGAATTAAATGTGCGCGTTTCGTCATTTTGTCCACTCGTTAAACTAAAGCCACATAAAAATCTTCTTTGACAGTTACTTTTAGCTTACTTTAAGTTATACATTTGATTATGGTAATTGTCTTAAGTTTAACAGTTAGTTCAATTCGCGCATTTGCACTTCGTTAAACTGAGCGAAATTTAAACAGATTGGAAAATTATTCAGATTTAGATTGAGTTTAGAATCGTTACGAAAGGAATATATTCTTCGAAGGGTATGCATTGAATAGTTTGAAAAAACTTTGTTGTTGAATTCAAAGTTCCACTTTAGTTTGGCGGCGCTGAGTGTTCAGGCTTCATCGTACGGCTAGCTGGGGTGATCGTTGGAAAAGTTGCGCCAGACTGAATACGGCAGCCGCCGCCGAGTCTGAATATATATATTAAGGGTTGTACTGGCACCTGCGTGAAGCCCGCCTCGTCTCCATAGCGATAGTACGAGCGCGGCTCCGACGCCAGTCGCCGTCTCCAGGACCATAATAGTGCCATACATTTTACTCGCCTTACTCGCCTTCAATATCCATCTATGGATGGTGTAAGTCTTCACTTGGATAGATTTTCCATGTCATCCCTTGACATAGAAAATTGAACAAACAAGCAGTAAGACAATTCCTGGAAGTGCTCGCTGAGATTTAGTTTCAGAAGTAATCCACGTCGCAAGTTACGTCAACTCAAAAATCTACGACGCCAAATAATTTATGAAAATGCAAAGCTGACGAAGACATTTATTAAAATAATGTTCTTGGTGCAGCAAACTAAGTGGAGCATGTTTTATGACATGTTACATCTTTCAAGCTGAGTTGTATAAGAAGGCAAAGTGGACAGTTGTCGGTTCTATTAAGTGGTCCGACGTCTCGTCTTGTCGGAATGAAGAGTAAACATTCAGGGTACAAGTATTTCTCTATTCCTCAATTTGACGAATTCCCAGGATTCCGTCCATTTTTACGTTCGCAAAAGCTACAAAGCTAGCCAAGCGTTCGCAACGACTGATGCTTGATGCACTCAATCACCAATCAAACCGATTCTTCTTATTTAATCTTTCACTTTAGTCGTCCGAGTCCGCTGACCGGCATGTTGATATTGAATTGTTGGTCCACCCTGATGCAGTCAGCCGCATTCTACACGAATAGGGTCCTAGCATAAGTCGAATCAAATCTAATAAATTTCAAATCCATCCAAATAAAATAAAAAGCGTTAAATTTTATTTTTTGCTAATATAATATAATGTTCTCTGGCACTCTGACTCAGTAAGAAATACAATAAATATAAGAAGCAATTTGTAATATCGTTTGGGATATCACTAGATCAGTTCTTGTAATAGGTGTATTAGAGATAACGGAATTTCCAATTTGCTCAATAATGGTTATTTGTGCGGTTTGTCTAGATGCCAATAGCAATCTAGTTGTATCTGATATCTGCGCGATACAAGGCACCATTTTACTGATACCTTCTCAAGCGCGTCCGATTTTCCAGATTGTATTGAGATGAAGGGATCAACCGGCTAATGCCCAACATGCCGAATTTGATCTATGTCTTTATTATAAGCATAGGATGCCGGGGATTCGCTGAATGCGAAGTCCCAGCGAGAAATCGTCTGTTTTGCCCCACGTTTGATGTGCACGTATCTTACCGCTACGTGCAAACACAATATCCGTATAATATTTAAGGCGATCTTGCCACTAGCCACTGAGCTTGGCGATCTAAATTCCCTTCGAACTCCAAAGCTGTGTTCCGCGTACAGGAAGCCCAAATCCCAAAATAACATCAAGATTTTCGATTCAGGCCAGCTTTACTTAATTACATATGCAATGTGTCATAGACAGTTTGGTTTAACGCTAACGAACGTTGCGAACAAGTTCAAGTTCATGCGATGTTCGAATGTATAGTATTGCCTGTCTCATAAATCACGTTTCAAGTTTATCATACAATTTGAAATGGAATTAGCTTAATGCTGTTGAATGTGAAGGCGCCCGGCAAGTGAATGCCTGGCGCCTTCACATTAATTTTATATCGCTATCCAATGTTATTCTATGGAGTCAATATTTCTGTTTTATAAAGTTTCATATTGGAGTAGCATGTTGTTCGTGACTAATTTAAACTAGTTTTAGTTGACCTTTGTCAAGTTAAGACTATTAAGAGAAATGTTGAGATATTTGGCAAGCACAGGAGTATACAAAACTGACAATAATATATAACTTTCTACTGTCAACAAGAGGGGCCTGTTTCTTAAAGCGACAAGTCCGACAAGTGATTAGTAAAACTAGTGATTATTGACAAGTGTTTCGATGATTCTGTTTCTTAAAATTTTGACAAGTGACTATTGACTAGTGA